>BQNB010075824.1:1854-26668 GCA_026074375.1 Tanacetum coccineum | reverse complement strand
TATTAACAACCTGAGCATTAGCTTCCCCATTATCTATAGCCTTATCCAATTCAGCAAGCTCCTTTTTAAAACTTGTTTTACATTTTGAGCACTCTTCTTTTTATCATTGTTCCATTCACGTATCTTCTGTTTAAGATATATTAACTTCTTCATCATATTGACCACCGCATTAGACTCTTCCACATGAGCTCCCTTCCAAGCATCTTCCACTAGCTTATCAAAGCCCTCCATTTCAAACCAATAATGAAAAACCCGAAAAGGAATCGGGCCGTAATCAAATTGAGACTCACGTAACAATATAGGTCTATGATCAGATAAGTAACGGTCCAAAGTAATCACTAAAATATTAGGACACGAACTTGTTAAGCTTTCAAAAATAAGAAACCGATCAAGTTTGCTCATCTTTGTAGCTGATTTATGGCACCAGGTGAAAGAACAATCACCTAGGAGAACCTCCTCCAAACCCACTTTAAAAATGAACGAATTGAACGTGTTTGCACCATGCATGTTAAACAACGAACCAAACCTTTCATTTTTACAAACTTTATTAAAATCTCCCATAATAACCACCTCACCTTTCTAGTTATCAATAACAAAAGCTAAATAATCCCATAGCATCTTTTTTTCAGTTAACTCTTGAGGAGCATAAACCGAAATAATTAGAAGATTCTTACCATTTTTCACCCAAACACCCCTAATCATCACAAAATAGTCAGAAACAGTAGCATTAATTTTATGGAAAGAACTAGGATCCCACACGCACAAAATACCACCCGAGTTTTCGACCGAAGCACTGTTAATATAATCAAAAGCAAAATTACCCCAACACATCTTAACGCTAAAGAGCTCAATATCCTCTATTTTTGCTTCTTGTAATGACAAAAAGTTCACCTTATTCTTCACACAAATCTCCTTAACCCAATCTTTTTTAGCCTTTTGGGCAAGGCCTTTAATATTCAACGACATAAAGTTCATTGGTAAACGTCGTTCACTCCTTGAGATTGAATTATCTCTTCCATGTTTTTCGTACACCCTTCCATGTTATATCCCATTATTTGTCCCACTTTCACCAATTCGTCCATCAAATGCAATATAGAGCCACATGTACGTGGTATTTCTGATTTTTTAAAATGACCTGAGCAAATTGATTCTGCTACATCTTCCTTTGGACCTTTCTTTGAAACCTTATGTGAACATTCACTACTCTCCTTTTCAGATTCACCATTCTTCTTACCTTTTTCTTCCGTAACATCAGTAGGCGTAAAACCTAGAGGATACTTCAGACTATTATCTAAACTGGGACCTTTATTAATATCTTCGTGTTTCTTATTAAGTAAATCATATATTTTAAATAGATCCTCAGAATGCATATCCATTTGTCTAACAGAAGCCTCTTCCATATTAGATTTATGAAGAACCTCCTCAAACTTAGTTTCAGAAACCTCTTTAACATCACTATCTTCTCCAAGAATAGAACAACTCTTCAAGCCCACGTCGCCTCCTTTTAAATCTCCTTCCTTTGAATCACAGTCAGAATCATATTCCTCTTCATTATGTTTTATATGATCAGACACCCAACCAGGAACTTCTTTGGCACGAATCCAAAAAATCTTGCCATGAAAAATAATTTTAAATGACTCAAAAATGTTCATTTTAACCTTCGTCTTGATACATATACTTTTCTTGTGGAAACACCCATCTTCTTGATCATCGACATGTAATACAACACCCCATTTAGAAGCAATACGTTTAAATGTATTCTCAGACCATAATTTAAATAGAATACCTTCAATCTCCACCCAAGTAATCCTCTCATCAATGATAAAATTCATTGATGCTAGCTGCAACTGAGAAAACCAACTACTAACACCCACATTTTCATGAAACAACTTTTTTGACTTTTCTGATGCAAACTTTAACAACACCTAAAACTCACAAAAGTAGTTAATTTCAATGTTATCAAAACCTTCATTGGCCAAAACCATCTTCAAATTAGATAAGGATGTGAATTCCTTTACTCTACCCATCAAAGAGTTAGAAAGATCTTATGAATTCAAACAGTCATCATCTAGCACCAGTGTTGGGGTGGATTCCACCTCTACATTCACAGGCTGGGATCCTCCTTTGACAACATGAGCATAAGAGTTAGCAAAACCTTTTACCCCGTTATCTTTGTTATGATCACGTGTATTGTTGCCATTCTCCCCATACTTATTCTTCGCTTGAGTACTATCTTTATTTAGAGGCGTTCTCTGAAACCTAACAATGTTTGCGTAAAGTTTATAGTGTCCAACCCACACAGTACATAAATTATTAACCAGTCTCTCCACATCAAATACCTTGATAAAACGCACAAAACCAAGCCTTTTACAAGCTTTCGATATTTTGTTTGGGATAAACGCATCCACAACGTTCCCATATTGCGTACAAGTGTTGAAAAGGTCCTTAGCAGTATACAAATCAGGGAAATTTATAAAAAACAATGACGTAGAGATCTTTTGAACCTCGTCCTCCTTAGATCGTTGGCTACCCATAAAACCAGGTGTTGAAAAAAAGGATTATGATTTGAAAAAAGTAAATTAAGGTTTCGAAAGTTAGGGCTTGAAAAGAAAAAGGTTTGAAAAAACAATTGGGAATACGACAAAAAAGCCAAATCTAATCCCTATGCTCCCAAGGTAAAAAATCGCCTAACACGCTCGTTATGAGATCAAACAACAAGTGAATGAACTCAATTACAGGGGTTATAGCAATCATTACGCGAAAGAGTTAGTAGATCAGATTGATTTAGGTTTGAAAAGCTGAATCGCCAAGATCGCCGCCGTCAGATTGATATATGAGCGTGATTTGTCACATGGCAATATCAGTCATTCTGATTGGTCAATAAAAGTCAAAATTGGCAATTTTTACCTTAAAAAAAATCAGATGCGTTAAAAACAAAAATACACATTTACTTCGAAGCTCTTTTCATTTTGGATTAAAGTAAATGTAAAATAATGTTATATTCTTATTAGTTAACGTAATCTACAATCAAGTTCAAAACTTTTAAAAGAAGTCAATTTCAATTTTAAATTTATGTACAAGTGTAAAATTATTTTTTTCATAATCTTTTGCAAGTTTAATATTTAACAAATTCCCTGAACTTTAAAATTTTACAAATAATATTCGTTATTAATATAAAACTAGATGAGTGTCCATGCATAGAAACGAGATTTTATAGTCGCGGATAGTTGTAGTGATAAGTTTTATGGGATATAAACGAAAAATAATAAAAGTTTGAGGATTTGAGGATTAAACACTATTTAAACTAAATGAAATTGTGATTTATAAATATAGTTTTCTTAAAATTTTCAATATTCAACAATAGATCTATACTACATATAAATCAAAAAAGAATCTTTCTCCTCATTGAATGCCAAAAATTAAGTAATACAACTATTTATGCTTGTTGTACAACCTTTGATGCAAATAACAAAAAAACAAGTAATAATATATATACAACTTAGTGTATAACTTGATATTTACAACATACAAACATTTATACATGGTGTATAACTTTTTAATGCACTAACACATTACAAATTTTTTAATACGTAATTAATACTTTTATTAAAACACCCTATTACATAAATATACAATAATATATGCACATTGTACCAAAACCATGGGAAAAATCTTATAATACCATACAATACAAACAATAATATACATCTATTCTCACGGAAGTTATAAACACTACAAAAACTTTCATGGTATGACACAACCATATGACTTATCATCACCACCTTTGTGTGTACGGACAACATACAAGAGACTATACTTTGCTTGTTTACGTAAAGACCTTTTGTTTGTCAAGAGGATAGCTGCGCCTCCCATTCTGAATAGACAGTTTGGAAGGAGCATCGATCTTTCTGTACCTAGATATGAATTTGGGGTGATGATTTCAGTGCTGATTACAATTGCATTAGATTCTGAATGGACACGAAGAAGGTTTTTAGCTAAGTCAATGGAAATCAGGCCAGCACTACATCCCATCCCAGACAAGTTATAGCTCTTCACATTACTTCTCATTTTGTACTTGTTAATCACCATAGATGAAAGAGACGGAGACGTGATAAAGAGGCTGCAGTTCACAATTAAGATATCGATGTCTTCAGGGCAAAGGCCTGTTTGTTTAAATAAAGTGTCTATTGTTGAGAAAATAACCATTTCGGTCTCTTTTCTAGCATCCATCAAATTGGGGTTTGGCGGTATGTAATGTAATGGTTGGGGTAAGCTTGTTTCTTCACCCAACCCTGCCCGTTCGAATATCTTCACCTGGAATTCATAACTTTTGGGCTGTGAGGCTAAGATGATGCGTCCATGTTCGAATGCTGTAGCGTAGGGTACCCTACACATGGACGGAGGCTTGAAACAAGCAAAGTCGAGGAGGTAGATGGTTCGAGGCTTGGTCATGTAGTAGAAGGCGACAATGATGACAACTAGTACCAAGAAAGAGGCGGTATACGGGAAGAATGAGAGATTCAAGAGGAAATCATGTAGAGAGAACGAGATGATGAGACACTGATAGACTTCTGTTGCAAACTTAAGCATGATGAGTGTTAAGTTTACTTGAGAATTAAAAAGAAAGTAAAATGTTGGTGAAATGTGTGTGTTCCTAGGGTTATATAAATGTCTAAAGGGAAAAAGGAAATGTGTACTAGATCGAGGAAGGGGTAGGTGAGGCACATGTGATCAAGATTAATTGTGTTGGTCATCTGCCCATCGTTACATTTACTAAATATTAATACGAGGACAGTACGATATATATGATTTTACCCACCACGTTCCTGGATTAGAATTCATCAACCAAATTTGCCCAACATTCATGAAGATACATGTGTTTATTATCAATGGCTACTGCTATTATTACTCTTAGATAAAAAAAGTATATTTATTAAAATAAAAATTTATAAAAAATTATATTTTTTTCCTCACCTTTTCATTTTACAATTTTATAATATGTAAAATTATAAAAATAAAAAAAACCAAACAAATAGGGGTAAAAATGATGTTTTTGAGAGGTATTAATAACCTACCCCAACGTCAGCTAGGTGCATCACTATTTAATCATTAAAACTTTTTTGAGCGGCGTTAACATCAAGATTCTAGATGGAGCTTAGCATAAACATTACAACGAGTGAATCGGGCGTTTTTTTTTTACCAAAATGGCACTGTGAGAATTGAGTTTTGTTGCAGAGACCTTCGTTGGCTGACATTTCGAAATTGGCCATGTTGATCGCGCATGTATTGTGGTTGAGAACTCGAAGAACACGTGTCACCACCACATTGAATATAGATATTATCGAAATGGAAACAAGCCCTAGTTTTGTCCACATAGGTTGATCGCGCAAACCTAGTGGTGATCAACTTTTTTTTGTCAGTTTGTGTCAGAAAATAGAAGTTGATCGCGTGTGTATTGTGATGATGAGTAAATTGGGAAATGTGCAATGATATTACAATACATAGCTAGGAAATGACTTAAGAATGACAATAGCAGTAGTGATTTTGTATTTTTGCACAATCTTGAACAGTTTTTGCATGTATAAATGATATTTGATATCGGTTTCAAGTTACTCACATTTCAAGTGTAAAAGAAGAAGCAGTAGTTGATTCCTAAAGAAACGTCTCCTAGATTGTGTTGTGATTGTGGTTAGTGTAATTCAACGAAACTTGCGTTTTTTTGTGGTTTTGAGTTGGTTTTGCTTAGACGGTTGTCTGGAGATTTTAATTTGTTACTGCGTTTATAAGATGGATTTAAGCAACTACGAGGTATAATTTTTTTAATTGGTTATTGCGTTTAATATTTTTTTGTTTTTTTAGGTTTATATGCGTAGTAATATATGCAATTTATTTATAATTTAGGTACCTCGTGTTCTTATCACATGTAGAAGTAGAATGAGTTTGATTAAACTAATTAGAGATCTAATTAGGGGCACTCGACGGGAAGAATTATTTAGGAACACTTGTTTTGGTTGGTTTTTAAATTTAGAGGATTGGACTGAGAATTGTATTTTAATACATTTTATGTTAGGTCGTCAAATGTTGTTAGTAGGTGGTGAAACTGAAAATGTTCCTTTGTATTACCATATGTATGATAATTTTCAAATACAATTTGGTAGAGAAGAATTTTGTCTAGTTACTGGCTTAAAGTTTGGGGTAGAGTATTCAGCTGACTATGACGACGAGGATAAGCCTATTCCTTTTAGGCGACGGGTGTTTTCGTCATGTTTAGATGGTAAACATATAACCGGGAAAAATGTTGAAGATTTGATTAAGAGCAAGTCGTTTAATTAGACGACGACGATGTTGTTAGCCTTTGTTGTATAGGCATTTTGCAGTTAGTGTTATTAGGTGTGGAGGATAGACGTGCGGCCCCTAATTGGATTTTAAGGTTGGAAAATGATAGATATGGTTGGAACGACTATCCTCGGGGTTCGTATGTTTGGCCGACATTGTACTACCAACTAAGGGATGCAAACGTTAAACGTTGGCTTCCCTTATATGCCACTGAGCCGACAAACGAAGATGATAATAAATCGTATTCGATTTTCGGATTCACTTGGGCATTCAAGGTATGTCATTATTTAGTTTATAATATTTAATTGAGCATTTAAAATATATATGTGTAACATAAAGTAATTGAAATAATTTAAATATTTTTAGACATGGATATTGGAGGTGTTCCAATTAGGGCAGAATGAATATTATACACGTCACATGCGTTATCCAAGAATAGTTGCTTGGACTTCCAATAAGAAGTTTTATCGACACATGCTTCGTGATTTTCTTCATGTGTGTTTTATGTAATGTTATAGTTTATAAATTTGATTACGTTATTTATTTCATACTTAATGTCCCTTTTTTATATTTTAAAGGGACGCGTACCTGCGGAAAGATTGATACCGGATGAGGTTGAGGCTGAATCGGGTTGGTGGCTTTCTAGCAGGCCTACTTTGACGGTTGTGTTACTGAACCAGAACGAAGACCTCGTCATTTAAACCGTCCAAATCATTATGAAGTACCATCTGAATTTTATCGAGATTTTCAGGAACAAAGAAGTGGGTTGGATCAAATGATGAAACAAGGCAAAAATATATTTGATTCAATGAAAAAGTATATGGAGGATTTGAATGTTGGCACGAGTGCAAATAGAGAACCGATCATTGTTGATCAGCATTATGAGATAAGTGATTTGTTTGGATTCCAAAGCATACAGGTATAATTTATGTGGATTTGATAGTCATATATTTTGTCCTTCTGAAAAGTAAGTAAGTATTATAATGTTTTATTTTTTGGGTTTCCACAGGGTGGTCCATCATCTTTCCAGACGCCGACAAACCACTATCTCTTTAATATGGGTACGCCAATAAACTAGCAAACCCCAAGGCCATCGCCAAGGCCTTCGCAGCTCGGTAGTTCTAATTGGCAAAGCCAGATGCCAGCATATACACCAAGTCCAAATTGGCAACCCCCTATCCCATCGCATCCTGGTGATGCTGGCTTATGCGACTTGGTAATCCTAAATTTATTTATGATTTCGCTTTTATAATTGTGACCATCATGAAGCGAATAAAAGTTTATTAATTTTATTTTTAGAATAAATTGGAGCGATCAAGGAGGGAGCAACGTCCTAGCGTATATATGCAGAGTCCATAAATGCCATTGCCTCCTACTATGGAATTACCTAAGAAACGGGTTGGTATAACTAAGAAAAAGTGTAAGAATGACAATTTATCACCCTTGAATCTTGGGAACGCTTTTACGTATAACAATGCAGGAGAGGATGACGTTGTGATAACGGGCGTACATGATACTGGTATATACTTTACGTATGAAAATGTCGACCCTAATAAGGTAATTGCTAGTCTATCCATCACAGAAACTATACTTTATAAACATCAATAATATGATATAACTCGGCTAAATTACAAAAGACGTGCTCGAAAGAATCATTAAAATCGAGTTAAAACGAATAAGTCATGACAATTAATCGGATTAAGCTAATTAAATTTATATAAATTAATTAACTATTCATGAATAGTAAAGTACTATTCATCAGCAATTTTAACTTTTTTAAAATAACGATTATTTGATATATCTTTCAAATACAAAGCGTGACGAAGAAACGTACACAACGGGTTTAAAACAGAAGTTACACACTATTTTCCAACTTGTTGCACTATTCCTAAGGTGAATAGGTTGGTTTCGTTTTTAATAAAACTTTTTGCAAAAACCTTTATGGAATCATTTAAATAAATTTATAATTAGTTTAGACCTTTATAAATATTAATTTTACAAAGGGCGATAAACCATTTAACGCTTATACGGAATAAATACATGTATTAATTATCAAAATACAAATTTGAATATAATTTTTCACAAAACGCAACTAATGGTGATGAGCTATATGAAAAATATATGTTTATAGTTACCAGAGGTGCTATTAAAACTAGGGAATTACATAATTAGGCCTCTTCGGAATGGCGTATTGAACGAGTTGTTGGATTTACGATTTAAAGTATCCTAGCTCCTCGTACGTCATGTCATGACCTCTTTAATTATGATAGCCCGAACGATAGTGCGATATAACAACTATAAGATTATATTCAATGTTATTAATTAAAGTACTTGGTACTTATACGACCCATATTTACTTAGGTTGCTTTCGGTATTATTTCCGTGATACATTTTCTGCCATTAACAGATTATTTCGTCACTACACTCTAACGTGAAGTTCATAGTCCTCGCAATTCAATCTTTTAATGTTTTATAATCCGCAGTGGGAATCACATGCTTGTTTACAAACTCATTTAACATACTCTTTTATCTTATTAAAAATGTAGATTACTTTAAAGGACTTTGTGGAGTTTTCATAGTCTCGCATTTCAATCTTTTCAATGTTTTATAAACCCGCGAGGGGAATACAGGCTCGTTTACAAACTTGTATATTTTACTACAGTACAATTACCTTTCAATACTTTGTGAGTTCATAGCCCCTTTTTACCACTTAATTATTTTACAAACTCTACGGGGTGAATTACATTGCTTGTTTTACTATTGGACACAAGTGTTTTTCTAAGTGTTTTCAAAGTGTTTTAAACTGTATGCTATCCAGATTACTGCCTGAATATTATTGCCTAAGTTACCACTATTGCCAATTAAGTCCCTACTATATCATGAACCGTCAATTGCTATTGTAGTGAGCGCGAGTGTTGTGGATAGATCTATCGGGACTGACAATCCCCACCTGGAATTTCTGGTCACAAGTTGACCATGGTGCATTTAACATTGAGAATACTTTTAGGTTGTTGGCAAGCATCCTATACATTTGGGGCACAAACTAGTTAAGGCTTCGGGTTCATGAGCTTAGTGCAATAATATATACTTAGACTTGATGAATGTGTTTCTCTTGTCTACATTATTTGTTTTGGACTTCGGAATATGTACTTAGTCCACCATTTACTTCGATCTTGTGGTCCACTACTAAACATTACTTGATTTACTGAATCACTACTTGGATTTCGGAAATAACACTTTGAAATACTGTAACGCTACTTTTCTTACAAAGACATTTCTTAAATTATTTCAACACTGCTTTTACTTAAACCTATGAATTCACCAACTTTATGTTGACCGTTTTAGCATGTATTTTCAGGTTACTATTTTGCTAGTGGAGCATTGGGAGCATTCGAGTCGCGCGGATATATATATTTTTGAACGCTTAATAATTTGAGTACCATTAAATAATTTGTAAACTCTGATTTTAATATAACAAATGTGAAATTTATCTTAAAACGTCTCTTTTGAGGTCGTTTTCTGTGACTTGTGTTTTGTGCCCTGAAGTAGCACCCCAATGTTACCATTCCGCTGCGTTGTCCTAATTTTTTTTGGGGGTGTTACACATGCTTCGTGATTTTCTTCATGTGAGTTTTATGTAATTTTATTGTTTACTAATTTGATTACGTTATTTATTTCATACTTAATGTCCTTTTTTATATTTTAAAGGGACGTGTACCTGCGGAAAGATTGATACCGAATGAGATTGAGGCTGGATCGGGTTGGTGGGTTTCTAGCAGGGCTCACTTTGACGGCCGTGTTAGTGAAGCAGAACGACTACCTCGTCATTTAAACCGTCAAAATCATTATGAAGTACCATCTTAATTGTATCGAGAATTTCAGGAACAAAAAAGTGGGTTGGATCAAATGATGAAATAGGGCCAAAATATTTTTGAGAAAATAAATAAGTTTATGGAGGATATGAGTGTTGGCACCGGAGCAAATAAAGAACCGATCATTGTTGACCAACATTATGGGATAAGCGATTTGTCTGGATTCCAAAGCATACAGGTATAATTTATGTGGATTTGATAGTCATATATTTTATCTTTGTTGAAGAGTAAGCAAGTATTATATTTTTTTATTTCTGGGTTTCCACAGGGTGGTCCGTCTTATTTCCAGACGCCAGCAAACAACTCTTTCTTTAATATGGGTACGCCAACAAACTGGCAAACCCCAATGCCATCGCAGCCTGGTAGTTCTAATTGGCAAAGCCAGATGCCAGCGTATACGCCAACTCCAAATTGGCAACCCCTTATCCCGTTGCATCCTGGTGATGCTGGCTTGTTGGTGAGTTGTTTTTTTTTCTGAGATTATAAAGAGGATGATTATATAACGTGGGTATATGAGTGGAGCGTGTAACTAACCAACTCGACTATTATAGGATTTGAGGAGGTTATCATTGACCGAGTATATCTGATAAGCAAGTAAAAGGAACGTGTGCTATATGAAATTTTAAGGTCATATAATACTTAAATACAATACGTAGTCATGATATAATAATTATATATTGACTTTAGGAATTAAGGGCTATTTTCCCTTATTTCGTATGTAACATTGTTATATCAATTTGGTCATTATCATTTTTTTTATAACTTGTACTAAGTTTAGTTAGTGCATTATACTAATAAGGTAATTGTTAGTCTGCTATTTAATTTAATAAATAAAGTCTAACTATTATGTGTATTGAGATAGTCGTTTAACCTGGTTTTTTAGGTTACCCGAGAAGAATATAATGACTTCACGTAATTTAGTTTAAACCCGTATGAGGTTTATTTAGATTGTTACATGATGGGTTATTTAGTTCCAAACTTCTTTTGGCGACAACTAGTACCTCATTTGTGTATGCTTAGAAGTCACAACGTAGACAATCCCTACCAAGAAGGATGGTTGTCCAGGGACGTAAGTTTAACAATACAACTTTAAAAAATGTGTACTATTTATTTTCGTAAATAAATTTATTAATTTTGTTATCATTTTTTAAATCAACAAATGAATGCATGGATCGAGATACTAATTAGAAGTAGGTCTCAAAATGCCGACTGGACTGTGTCTAAATCAGGGACAGCATGTCTACATGTGGAAAATAATCGGTTCATGATAGAGACAAACCCACACATTATTGAAAATTGGATGGTTCAACCCGTCCGTACCCACCATGGAAATATGTTAATTGGGTACATATCCTTCATTTTTCTCTCTATTGAGCTACGGCTCAAAATCATAAACATAAGCAACCCATACAAATTTTTCTACCACTCATACAAGCATTCCTACATTAAATCTAAGATAACAAACGGGTTGCATTCGGGCGTATTTGTGACGCATTTTCACGCATTTGATTTACATTATTGAATATCATTCACTCAAGGTGAGTTCATAAACTCGCATTTCAATCTTTTAAATGTTTTATAAACCCCGAGGGGAATACTGCCCGTTTACAAACTATTATATTTTACTACAGTATAATTACCTTTCATACTTTTTGTGAGTTCATAGTCTCGGCATTTCAATCTTTTAAATGTTATATAAAGCCCCCCCACCCGCGAGGGGAAACAACTCGTTTACAACTTGTATATTTTACTACAGTACAATTACCTTCAATACTTGTGAGTTTCATAGTCTCGCATTTCATCTTTAAAATGTGTTTAAAAACACCCGCGTGAGGGGAATACATGCTCATTTTACATAATTATGTAAAATTTTACTATAGTACAATTACCTTCAAACTTTTGTGAGTTTAATACCCCTTTTATAACTACTTGCTTTTTTAAATACCGGTGGAGAATACATGCTTATTTCTTTTGACACAAGTGTTTTTTCAAAATTGTATGCATATTTTTCCTGATTACATTATTGCCTAAGTTACCGTATTGCTATTTAAGTCCCCTTTTATCATGAACCGTTAATTACCTGCTGGGTATACGCTAGTGTTATGGATAGATCTATCGAGATTGACCATCCCCGTCTAGGTTGTAGTTTCTAGTTGACCATTGACGCATTTAAACATTAGAAAAAAAAAAAAAAATCGTAGGATGTTTAACAACACTGTAATCGTAAAATTCGTAGGAATGTTTAACACATCTGTATCTGTGAAAATTCAGAAGGAAGTTTAACACATCTGTATCTGTGAAATTCATCAGGAATGTTTAACAAACACCTTATCTGTGAAAAATTCGTAGGAGTTTAACAACATCAGTATCTGTGAAATTCGTAGGATTTTAACAACATCTGTATCTGTGATTTCGTAGGATGTTTTAAACAACATCTGTTATCTGTGAAAATTCGTATGATGTTAACACCAACTGATCTTGAAATTCGTATGTGTTTAACAACACTGTATCTGTGAAAATTCGTAGGATGTTTAAAAACATCTGTATCTGTGAAATTCGTAGATGTTTTGTAACACCTGTATCCGTTTTGGGCACAAACCTCTCGAGTACTGTTTGATTTACAGTTATTACGTTAAGGTTCGGTTGTCATGAGACTTAAGGGCAATAATAACAAAGATTTAGGAACATTGAATGTTTTCATATCTACTATTACTTCGATCATGGGCCACATCTGAACATTCTAGATTTAATAAAATCACTACTTGGATTTTGAATAAATACATTGAAAGTTGAAAACGCTACTTATCCTTCAGAAATAATTCTTAAATTATTCAATCTGCGATTTACTTAAACCTATAAAATTACACCAACATTATTGTTGACGTTTTAGCATGTATTTCAGGTTACTATTTTGCTAGTGGAGCATTGGGAGCATTCGAATTCGCGCGGATATATATTATTTTGAAGGCTTAATAAACTTGAAGTAACCATTTTGACAAATGTTTTTTCTAGTTGCATTATAAATGGGAACCTTTGTACACTCTGATTTTAATATATCACAATGTGAAATTTATCTTAAAACATCTCTTTTGAGGATCGTTTTCCGTGACTTGTGTTTGTGCCCTGAAGTAGGCACCCAATGTTAACACCATTCCGCTGCGTTGTCCTGATTTTTGGGGGTGTTACAGATTTGGACTAAGTTTATTAAATGGGTTTAAGTTAAAGGGTTTATAATTATAACTCTTAATGGGCTGACTCGGTCCATTAAAATGGGTATGCCTTTGACTTAGATTTCTCGTGCTCATTCCATTTTTGTGTTCGGTTTTGTCTGTTTTTGCTTTGTTTTTGTCCTTTTGTGCAATATCCGTTACCTGCAAGACACAATTCATAATACAAACGAATTAACTATGCATTTTTTTGTATTTAATGGTCCATTATAGGACTTTTTTATCCTCAGTTATAATAGGTAAACGGTAGCAGTGTGTATTTAAGCACATAAACCAGTTTGTCTTGCTGTTTGAGCTTTTCCACAACATCTGCTAGAATGGAGTGTTCCTTACTGAGTTCTGAAGTATGTTTCTGGAGCACCTTATAAAGAGCATCATCCAGACTTGTTCCAAGGTACTCTTTTACAGCAGCCGAAACTTTAGATTTGATTGTAGCACGTAGTGCTGAAGAGTGATCAACATTTTTGAGCTCTTTGACTTCCTTTTCCAAGTCTGATACTCTAAGATGGATAGCAGAAAGGGTTTCAGTATCAGGAACAACAGTGGTTGAGGTTTTTGCTTCTGTAGTTATTGGTGTTGGTATCTGATGTGTCGTTGTGTGGTGTAATCATTTTATATGATTCGTTTAAATTATATTTAGCTGACTTAACCAACAAACACTTTAACGGCAGTGTATCCTCGGTCAGTTGGTAAATTCCGTGGTAATAGGGTTCGAACACTTGAGGCGAGGTTAAATCTCTTAATTTATTAATATTTTGGTTTATCTAATCTAAGTTAATTCTAATCTAAGTGTTGGGTTTAAAAGACTTCAAGATATGGTTGAAGAGCCTGTAGTTAGTGTTGCTACAACTACAAAGTCAATTCCAATTAGTACTGCTGAAGTAGTTACTACTGCCAATCAGTGTTGTAATTCAACGACTGTCTCTTGCTCAAACTTGATTGAGATCAAAAATGCAAAACCAAGCCTGTATACAACTACTGCTAGCAGGACAGGTTACATTGTTAGACCAAGGGCTAAGGGAATTAAGATTACATGATCAGAAGATCAGTACGTATCTACAAAAACATTCTTCTTCTTCACAATAACAACTATCCACAAAAAAGACAAAGCAAAGGTAAAAGGGTGAGCTGAAGTACCTTGAAGAAGAAATATTAAGTTGCTCTGATGAAAGAAATGGCTAGAAAACTTGAAGCTCAGTTCAAGCTGAACTTATGAAGAAGAGAAGCTTGCAAGTCAAAATGGAAGAAGAAGCCAACAAGCTTTGAGATCGAATCATTAGATAACACACAAGCTATGATGGAGGCAGATTTTGAATTAGCTTAGAGGCTACAAGTAGAAGAACATGGAGAAATAACCATTGAAGAAAGATCAAGATTGTTTGTAGAGCTCATGAACAGAAGAAAGAAACACTTTGCAAAGCTTAGAGCTGAAGAAATAAGAAGAAAGCCACCTACCAAAGCTCAAAAGAGAAATCAAATGTCCACCTATTTGAAAAATATGGCTGGATCAACATATTCAATGAAGAGGCAAAACTATGATGAAATCCTAAGTTTGTTTGATAAGGAGATTGAAAAAAGTGAATACTTTTGTGGACAAAATTCAGAAGTATGAAAGTTATGAACAAGAACAGAGGAAAGTTTCTAAAGAGCAGGGGATACTTGAGTTAGAGAAATCTAAGAAGTCCAGAAGATAGATGAGCATGTAGAAACAAAAAAAGATGATGATCCAGAGGAGGAAGAAATGAAAAAGCATATAGAGATAGTTCAAGATGAAGAGGAAATAGCAATTGATGCTATACCTCTAACCACAAAACCTCCAATGATTGTTAAATATAAGATTGTTAAAGAAGGACAGAAGGGATTCTATTACTTGATAAGAGCTGATGGAAGTTTAAAAAGATATTCATCAATGATTAGGATGCTTCAGGGTATTAACAGAGAAGACTTAAAACTCTCTAGAATTAGTCAAAGAAAGCTGGAATAAACATGCCAGTATGATGAATATGAAAAGTGTTATTGGAGATTTGAAAGTATGTTTGAACCTGACATAAAAAGTAAAGTATGGCGAAATCTACAAGGGTACAAAGTGACTGTATGGAAGCTGTTTAATAACCGTGGAGTGCACTTTATAAGGTTTAGAAATCTACATATCTTTATGTTGGTTGAGAAAAGATATCCTCTTATACCAATAACAATCTCAAACATGTTGAACAAGAAGCTTCAAGTTGATCGTTGGAATGAGATGTTTTATCAACTCTTCAAGCTCATGACAAAGCAGGAGAAGGGTCAATAAAGTGTTTTGAATGCATCCTCCTGGTGATGATAAGACGCTTAAAATGAAAAACTTGAAGATTCAGAAGATGAACACAAGTTTTAGGGGAGAATAGTTTGGTTTTAAAAGACTTCAAGATATTCATAAGTTATACTATTGCTCAGGCATATTATTAGTGCTATCAAGCTAACATAGTGTTGCTGGTAATACTAATGAAATTATGCTAAGCATCAGTAACAGGTATAATAAAGTGTACTAACTGTAGTTAATGACCTGTTAGTATAGTTAGTACTGGTAGGATAAAAGTGTTTACTGCTAAGCAGTAGAAGTTTAAAACTGCTCAAGAAAATAAGACTTGAAAATATACAAGGTAGTGTGACTACTAATAACTGCTAGTACTAAAGTTTAGTAAGCTAGTGTTATGTTAGTAACTGCTAGAGTAAACTTCAAGTAGTTAATGCTTGCTTGTGATCAGCTTACAACTCTGGAAGGATTAATCTCGTCAGAGACGAGATCAAAAAGACATATCAAAGAAGAATAAAGGTTTATTGAAGTACAAGAATACTTATGAAGATAAGTATCAATATGTGTAAGAAGATATGTTTAAACTATATTTGATTTAAGAATATGTTTTACTTATAGAAAAGGATCATAAAACATTTTGACGCTTTTGTAAGCCCATTAGGGTTTCCTTAGTGTATAAAAGGAATCCTACGGCATAGATCTAGATATCTGTTTTCATATTAGTATTCATAGTTTGCATAGCAATCATAGTTAGTATTCATAGCTATTTTGTAACTCAAAATAATATTCAATATATTGAAAGTTTAGTAAAGATCTTCTTTTTTTACTGTTTCATATTGTTCTTCTGGTATTGCAAACTAGATTCCGCATAGTTTGTGATATTCTCAATCTTAGTTTCTACTATAGTTATCTTGGATCTATCCAATATAACTAAGCTTTAACAAGCCAAGTAAGATTTGTTAAGAAGGGATCAACACTAAGTCAAACCTATGCTTATGTTAGTTCTAATCCTAATTCTAACAGGTAAAAGGGGAGAGGGGGTTTCAGCCTGAGAGACTGGTACGGGTTTGGTTGGTGACCACAATTAATTCAAGACACTTTAACCACGCAAGCAAATTAACATGAAGATAAAAGAGCGTTCGATACCTATAATATAAAAACTGTATTAGACCAACATTAATTCGAATTAGAAGTGTGGTGTTGGTTTATATCAGTGCAATGAGTTACTTATCTCGAAGAGGCATATCATTCTTAGACTTAGGCGGGACTTCATCCTAAGACGTAGACACATTAATTCTGTCACAATTAAAGCATCCACATAAAGCATCCTTATATATAGATTATAATTCATCTAGAGGATGACACCGTATATGTCGTACGAACCCTAGCCTCAAGAGACTTTACCCACTTACTGCTTAATGGTAATTTGTGTTAGGTGGTAGTCCACAATCCAAACTATACCAATGATCAAAACTTATTAGTTAGTACTAAGCCACTACCTTCTACGGTACACACACAATGATACAGTATAAGAAAAAAAAAATGACTAGTTCAATCAGGCAAGACAGGGACGTTATAAGTGATCCTATTTGTTCCACCTATACACGATAATACTATAAGAGAAGAGCTAATCCCGGACTCTTCGCCTACGCCAAACAACACTCGAAAGTTTGCAAGCGCATTAAATATGTAGGTACTATACCCATTGAATGATAGGTCCGCAAACATTAAGAACGTAAACAATTTATAAAATTGATAAACCTTATCACATAAAGCAACATGAAAAAATGAAATCGAGATGTAACAAAACCAAACATTCAGATCTCATAATAATGGCTAATACCCCTAAGGAATTAGCCGTTCAAAAAAAACATCGTAAGTTAATACAAGAGAATTGGTTTTTAGCCAAGGTAAACTAATCGAGTTAACGAATGAATACCAAAAACTAAATTGGATTAATAAAAGTATAAAAAAAAATTACATGGTTGTCTTTCTATGGATTGGAATTGCGTTGGCAAGACCCTCTGCTCTTTTTCTCCTTTGAAAATTAACTTTGAGTAGTTTAGAATACCGAGAATAAATATTAGCACACTTAAAACTCATTTTTGAGTTTGTATATATAGGTCTGGAGCGGTGTCCCGATACGGCGTATCCAAGGTATTAGATACGGCGTATTGGGGTTTCTTGGAGTAGGGACCATGTTTTATATCTTCTAGAATATTCACATACTATATATCTAATACGGCTTATTGGTCTTCTGGATACGGCATATTGAACAGGTTTCCTTTGTGGTCTTTGGTGAGTCCAGGCATGGATACGCCGTATCTTCCTTGATGGATACGGCGTATTGGTTATCAAATAGTAAATTCAAAATAATCTTCGTTAAGTTCCCATGAATGCGCCCTTTTGCTAATATTCACCAAGTACTCCGTAATTACTGCAATTCTCAAATATAAATGATTAAGTAACAATTCTTTGCAATAATTATACAAAATGGGTCAATTACATGGGATAAATGATGACTAAAAAAATAGACGATAGTTGATGCATCAAATATCCCCCCTTGAATCCTTACTTGTACTCAAGTACCTTTAGAAGTTAATAAAAATGTATCCCTGGGATAAATTTCTGTTTAAATAATAAAAATACATTTATTTGATCTATTAAAAGTACACAACCAAACACCGTCACAAAAATAGGAAGAAAAACACTCAAATCACTCAAATAATCTATGATGTAACATGTACCTAATATCGCTCAATTGCTCGATCGTGACAGTAATACTATCATAAGCTTGGCAAAGGATACACATCTCCACCGCTAAAGCTAAGGAGTAACAAGTTTATAAAGGTAAAATAGGTTGTATGATAAGGCTTAGGGTTGATTACTCTAACTAATCTTTATCGATACCAATATTCCAGGAGGGCGACAAAGACCACACATACACACCCGTAACGACGGGATAGACACATGTAATGCTCACTACTCCTACCGTCGAATAAGCTAAAGAGAAGGAATAAAAGAGTAATAAGTAAGGATCTTCTAACTTCACCAATAGTAATAAACCAACAAGGAACTGAGACATGACAATACATGGCCGTAAAACGACGGAAAAGACCTGCATGCTCGAGAATCACAAGATCCTCATTCGCTTAAAACCCATGGTTAATGATTAGGAAAGGGAAATAAATTGTTGTTAAATAAAAATTACAAAACAAATAGACTAGTCTAAATACAAGTTGCTAGACACTTTTTCCTGACCGTTACCATGATAAAGACACAACTATTTACAACGTCTTGATCATAGATAAAAACAACAACCTAAGTTGGCGTTCCCGTAATGGTCAACTTCCCAATCATCCCATACTTTACATACTTACAAGGTAAGTGGTGATATCTTCCACTTTATACAATACTCTAACAATCGTTCGATTTTATCATCAACGAAAAAATAAAAAATTGATTCTTCGTGTAAATTTCTCGATAGTTTGCGAACGATTACTTCAAACCTTTCATTCTCTTTTTGTTTGCGATTTCTATAACTTTTTTGAATTTTTTACTAATACGATACTATGCAACCGTGTAGTTTCACCACTTCACGATCCATAATAATATTATGGATAAGACCTTCATTTTCTTCCTACGACATACGAATAATTGTGATGGTAGTAAAAAATACAAGTTTTTGACTATAATATACATTCCCAATGTTGTGATGTGCAAATTTATCCAAGCGTACCAAAACTGACACACACAAGACACGAGAAATACAAACTTTACACTTTAAAGTGACTAGCAACTGTAAAAATAAACTATTATCCTAACAGGGAAGCTAAAAGGTGTTAAAGGTGTAACAAAACACAATAATTGGTGGTAGTTTCCAAAGGATTGGCTCCAGCGGTTTGTTCAAGGGTATCTTACTCTTACAATGAGAGTAAACAAATGGTTTATAACGGGGTTAACTAACCATATAGTTAGTAATAAGCAACATGTAAAGGCGTTTGAGGGTGTAATCCAAAATTACCAATTTAAAAAAGTTACCTAAACTCCCTCAAAATCCCAATACAGTGGATCACCTACAATACTCGAATAGATAAGACCACGCCAAGTTATAAGTCTAACAACATCACCGACACCCATCATATTTTTATAGAATTTTGTAAGACCTCTGGAAACGGATAAGGTATAAATCCTCACCAAATCTAACAAGGGTTATTGGTTTGCGGGTTATGTATCAAGTAATATCACAAAAGAAATGCTTGAAATATTTTAAATATGATCATAATTTTATCATTTTAGTGGTGAAAACTATAGGACAAGTATACCTAATGGTAATATTTCTAATTGAGGGTGATGAGATAATATGTGAGGATTTATTTATTTCCATTCCCACTTGAATTATACAACGTCCTCGTTGTATAGATAAAACATTAAATACGGGAATAAAAAGAATTAGAATGAGAAACTCCCCTGGTATTTGCTCGGTAGATTCTCCATGTTGATTTATTGAGAAATAATTCGTGTTGAACATCCGCCTTGAGGTTTCAAGACTCCAACACTTCAAGATCTCCAGATTTGTAAATTCTCCATCAATATTCGTCGATATTACTTTCACGAGGTCCTGTATAAATTCTTAGAAAACAAATGCAATTCTATCTTTGTGTATTAGTTTGGTTTGACTCGAAATAAATACCTAAAACTGTACAGGAAGTCGATACGCCGTATCCATACCCCAGGATACACCATATTGATACCTGTATCGAATACGCTGTATTCGTTTAACGAATACGTCGTATAGACTGTGCTGAAAATAAAGACTGGATAACGTCTAGAAGGTCAATACGCCGTATCCATGGGGTTTGGATACGCCGTATAGAAAATCTGGGAAGACAGACTCGATAAAAATTGAAAATACATTCCGGGTTGTCTCCCGGCAAGCACTTTTGTTTACAGAAAAGTCTTTAAGTTAGACTTGCCCTAATTTAATCCTATCCTTATAAAACAATTTAGGGTCGAACGGGATGCCAAATGGCACATACAAATTCTTAATTATGAAAATGAATGGCATCTCTTTGGTAAGATAATTACAAGTCATAATTTTAACATTTAATTCCTTGATAAAATTTTCAGTTTTGAAAAATTTATTAGATGTATCATGACCTGTTTCCCAAAGCTTATTTGACCCATGTGTATAGGCACCATCATTGGTATTTATTACATCAGGTAACGGTTTGACAGATAAATCCCCCGAAGAGTGTTCAATATCGACTTTTTCATTATCATTGTCCTTATCTGATTTCGAATCATTGGGATAAATTACGTTAAAAGGAAATAAATCATTAAATTTTAAAACGTTTTGTTCCTCTTCATCACATTCGGACAATGATGTTTCATCTTTCAAATTAAATTCATCAATATGTTGAGGACTTACAACAGGTTCAATTAAGAAATCTAATTTAGACGTAAGAGCATCATTGTAAACAATGGCTGGAAACTCATTCTTGAAATCTTTAAAGAAGTCTAAATCGTCAAAATAACTGACCGTAGGCTCGGGTGATGGAAACAAAGGAACATTGACTTTTTCATTATCATCTTCCGAATGAGTTTTCAAATCGTTGGCAGAGATTATTTTATAAGAAAATTAGTTTTTTTCAAAAACTACCGTGTAATCTTCATCGTCGGATTCGTCATATGATATTCTAAAGTCAATTCCATCGTTGTTAAGAGAACTTATTATGGGTTCACAGGAGAGTGTTACATCAGACGTATCATCAAAGACTATTACTGGGAATTCAGATTCAAAGTTGGTGAAGCAATCATCCTCATCTTTATAATATTTCACCTTACCGTATGTGGTAGTTTGCCAATTGAACGTTCAACCAACACTTTGAGCTTTTTCCTCTTGAAGTCTGATGTATTCCTCCATAGTGATGTTGAGGTCGTCCATTATACCTGTAATAAATTATCTAAGAAAGGAAACTTGTCAAATCGATACGCCGTATTCAATTGAAGTGAATACGCCATATTAATCGATTGAATGAATACATTGTATTGGACAGAAAGTTGTATACGCCGTATCCAATAGAAGTGGATACGCCGTATCGAGTTATCTACCAAAATAGTGTATTGGCAAAACAATTAATTTAAACACACAAATATACAAGCAAACAATTAAACTAACAAATATACAAACTATACAGAATATACAAGATATTACCTAATCTAATTAACACTACTCCTAAGGGTTAGATCTAATGTTAAAAACCAAAAACATAAAAATAAAATCACAGATTAATTTTCCCTACGGCAGCGGCGCCAAAAACTTGGTGTGTCATTGTGTGGTGTATATTTTTATGATTTCAAGTTTTAAATTTATATTTTGCCGACTTAACCAAAAACAACACTTTAACGGGCAATGTACCCGGTCAGTGGTAGATTCGTGGTAAGTAGGGTATCGAACACTTGAAGCGAATTTGCTATTCTAAGTTAATTCTAATCTAAGTCAAACCTATGCTAATCCTAAGTTAGTTCTAATCCTAATTCTAACAGGTAAAAGGGGGGGGGGTTCAGCCTGAGAGACTAACATGGGTTTGGTAGTGACTACAATCAATTCAAGACACTTTAACCCACGCAAGCAAATTAACAAAAGATAAAAGAGCGGCCAAGCCTTATGATAGAAAACTTCATTAGCCATCATTAATCCGATTAGAAGTTGGTTTGTTTATTCAGTGCAATGATTACTTATCTTGATGTGGCATATCATTCTTAGACTTAGGCGAGACTTCTTCCTAAGACCTAGACACATTAATTCTGTCACAATTAAAGCATCCGCATAAAGTATCCTTATTTATATTGATTATAATTCATCTAGAGGACAACACGGTGTGTGTCATACAAACCCTAGCTCATAAAGACTTTACCCACTTACTACTTAATGGTAATTTGTGTTAGGTGGTAGTCCTCAATCCAAACTATACCAATGATCATAACGTTATTAGTTAGTACTAAGCCACCACCTACAACGCTACAACCAGTTCAATCGAGGCAAGCAGGACGTTATTAATGATCCTATTTGTTCCACCTATACGCATTACTATATGGAGAGCTATCCTAGACTCTTAGCCTACGCCCAAATAACATCGAAGTTGTAGCACATTAAATATGTAGGACTAAACCCAGTTGAATGATAGGTCAAATACTTAAGCACGTAAAAAAGTATCATGTGATAAACATAATCAATAAATCAATGATAAATTAAGCAATCGAGATATAAACAAAACCAAACATTTTTATCTTCATAATAATGGCTAATACCTTTGGGTATTAGCCTTCAAACATCATAATTAATACAAGAGTAATTGCTTAGCCAAGGTAAACTAATCGAGTTAACGAATGATACCAAAAACTAAACGATTACAAAAGAATAGAAAATTACACGTTGTCTCCTATGGATTGGAATGTGTTGCAAGACCTCTTCTGCTCTTTTTTATCTTCTAAAAATCAACTTTTGTGGTTTAGGTATCGAGAATATGATTTAGCACACTTAAACTTGTTTTTGAGTTTTATATTTATAGGGTCTGGAGTCGGTTCAATACGGCGTATCGAATGGGTTCGATACGGCGTATTGGGGTTTCTTGGAGAATGGACCACGTTTGATATCTTCTATATTCACATACTATATCTCCAATATGGCGTATTGGTCTTCTATGGATTCGGCGTATTGATCATGTTTCCTTTGTGGTCTTTGGTGAGTGCAGGCACAGATACGTCGTATCTTCCTTGATGGATACGGCGTATTGGTTGTCAGAACAATAATCTTTAAAATATCTTCATTTAAGCTCCAAAATGCGCGCCTTTTGTTAATATCCACCAAGTACTTTGTAATTACTACAATTCTCAAATACAAACGATTAAGTAACAATTCTTTGCAACAATTATAAAAAATAGGTTAATTACATGGGATAAATGATCCTATAAAATAGACGTTATTTAATGTCATCAAATATCCCCCTACTTGAATCCTACTTGTCCTCAAGTAGCCTTTAGAAGTTTATAAAAATGTATCCCTAATGATATTTTCCGTTAAAGCATTTATTTGATCTATTACAAGTACACAACCAAACACCTCACGTAATAGGAAGATGAAAACACTCAAATCACTCAACTAATCTATGTGGTAACATGTAACTAATTCGCTCAATTGCTCGATCATGACGGGTATTCTATCATAAGCTTGGCAAGGATACACATCTCCACCACTAAAGCTAAGGAGTAACATGCTTATAAAGGTAAATATAGGTTTGTAAGATAAGGCTTAGGGATGATCATTCTACAATCTTTCAACAGAAGTACCACACCAACAAGGTAGCTGAAGCACACATACATGGCCATAACGACGGAATAGACATGTGTGTTCAATCACATCCTCATTCAAGTTTAACCAACGGTTAGGATGCAGAATGATATAGGGTAGGGATCTTCTAACTTTCACCAATAGTAATAAACCAACAAGGCACCTGAGACATGCATACATAGCCGTAACGACAGAATAGACATGCATGCTCGTACCAATCCTCATTCGCATAAAACCCATGGTTAATGATTAGGAAAGGGAAATAAATTATTGTTAAATAAAAATTACGAAACAAATAGACTAAGTCTAAGGTAAAAGTTGCTAGACACTTTTTCATGACCGTTACCATGATAAAGACACAACTATTTACAAACGTCTTGATTATAGATCAATAACAACAACCAAAGTTGGCGTTCCCGTAACGGTCAACTTCTCAATCATCCCATACTTTACATACTTTACAAGACAAGTGGCGATATCTACCACTTTATACAAAACTGTACATCGTTGACTTATAAGACGTATCAATGAATAATCGATCCTTCATATAATTCCTTTGGTCTAAGCTTTTGCGAAACGATTATCTCCAAACTCTCCTTCTCTTTTTTGTTGCGATTTTTCTAGATTTTTTCATTTTTTTATATGCAAACTACGAAAC
Organism: Tanacetum coccineum; assembly: GCA_026074375.1. Taxonomy (NCBI): domain Eukaryota; kingdom Viridiplantae; phylum Streptophyta; class Magnoliopsida; order Asterales; family Asteraceae; genus Tanacetum; species Tanacetum coccineum. The sequence continues at coordinate 1,926 of BQNB010075824.1, read as the reverse complement.
TCGGTGTAATTTCACCATCTTCATGATCATAATAACTTCCGAATAATTCCTTCGATAATTCTCCATTCTTAG
>BQNB010075823.1:0-31350 GCA_026074375.1 Tanacetum coccineum | reverse complement strand
TTTGAAAATGATGTTCGAGAATGAAAAATCTTAATAACTCCCCCTTAGATCATGAATCCGTATTTTCAATTTGAAAGCTTTTTATAAAAACTTAGAATCATGAAACTAAGCATGAGATTTTGTTAATTTAAGGGTTTTTTTTGAATATTTTTAGATTTGAACCTCATATTACACTTCTCGGTTGTGAAAAATTCTCACAAAATGAACACTCTAATTCTCTATTGGCGATTGATACCACTTGATAGGTCACATGAATCTTGAATCAATTATATCATACATGAATGCATAGAGAGAATAGTAGAGAATGACAAGTATTTGAAATTCAAATGATATAAAATGGAGGGAAAATATAAGAGTTTGTTACAAAATACATCACCCTCTAATGAAGATTAGAGGGGTATTTATAGGTGAGGGAAGCCTCCTTCCTTTCCTTATTTCCTAACTTGTCACATCTAGTCCCTAGACTTTGGTAATTATGTTATTTCATTCTTTTAGCATAATATACCTTATTACAAACTACTTTGACATTATTAAAAGAAACAATAATGACTTAAATAACACAAAATCACATAATCGACACTTTTAATGATCCTAACATATACTACACTACAACGGTCAGGTACACTGCATAGGGAGTTGTAAAACTTCTTGTGAGTTTACAACGACCGAACATCAGACACATGTGATTGCTCATTCCTTAACTCGAGCAAGCTAAAGGCTAAAATCATTTAAAGGGCAGGATAAGACATGGGATGCACATAAAATTGGTGTTAATAAAATAATTAGTCTACAATCCACGGTTTCATCATCACTAGCTACTATCCTTCTGTTAGCTCAAACTTTAAAGTTTGAAAACCTGATCATCAATAATAATGGGCTAGTCTTTGTGATAAAGATTTAATAGTTCTGTAATTTGATAAAGCAGGAGCAAACTAGCCTAACCTTCAATGAAGTGGTTGGTTTATAAACATACCAACTCGAAGTCTTCCATAATCCTTGAACAAAGTAGGCTGGTTTTTTAAAATATAACCAACACTAAATAATAATAATGCTACAGAAGTGAAATGAAATACTATAACTATTTTTTTATATATATGAAGAATACAAGATACAACTTCTGTAGCAAATAACACTGATAAGTATCCCCCCACTTGAGATAAGCAGTATCGAAAGTATTGGTGATATGGGAGGTCTTCAAAGATAGGTCTACCATACAAGCGTGATTCCCAAACCCATTCACCCAAACCAAGGAATTCAAGCAGCCAGTAACTCCTCAATGGTGGATTTATAGATGACACGATAGGCTAAGGTGTAATGGCGATACGAAACAATAACAATTTAGGTTTTAAACACGGAATGGCTCAACAGGTTATTCTAGGGGTATCTTGCACTTAAGGTAAGTACAACAAATGGTTTATCACGAGGGGTCGACGACTCAGTATGACAAGCCGATAAACGCACACAACAATACACATATGGGCTAATTTGGGTGTAAATCCTAAAATGTTGCTTTTATTGAACTGCCTATCCCTATCACTCAATTAGGTCTCGAAATAATGTACATGCCAAGTTCCAAAGTCTACAATACTACCGACACACTCATATTTGGTGGATTTATGTATTAATATATGAAAACAGAATATCAGGCAAACCTCACCAATGAAAATAATGGGTAATTTGTGCTCGGCAAAGATCTATTCTAGTTTTGGTTTTGAAAAACATGTTAAAAATTTTTGAAAATTGCAAAATTTTCAAAATAAACTAGAAAATCAAAGAAAAATATAGGTCAAGTGATAATTCTACTCCCATCCCCCTACTTGGTTTGTACAATGTCCCTATTGTACATTTTAAGGAAATGAAATTTAAAAAATAAGAGTAGAATTAAAACAGAAGACTCCCCTAAGTATTGCTCTGCATAACCGGAGCTATATGAAACGGACTCTTGTCTTTGAAAAACCTGAGCAACCTCATGTCCCTGAAATCACTTAACAAACCTAAAGCATTATCATTATTACAAGATATGAAAAACTAACTCACTTTTGTAGGAATCACAGTTGCATTTAGCGTATGCAACAAGCCTTTTAAACCACTCGGTGGCCTAAGTGAACGAGTGAAGTCTTGTGAGGGTTTCCAGTGAATACACCTACAAAATTCATTTACTAAATGTACAGGGTTTTGTAAATTTCTAACTTGTTTTAATGATAATTAATGTTTGCAGGGCTTAACTACGGCGTAGTCCATAGGTGGAACTATGCCGTAGTTACATGAGTAAAAATAAGCCTTAAATTCCCATATTAACTACGACGTAGTTAAGAGGTTCAACTATGCCGTAGTTACAGTTTAAAATTTGGTAATTAGGAATTTGGCTTAACTACGGCGTAGTCAGGGGCCTCAACTACGCCGTAGTTACAGACTATAACTACATTTTTTTACTCATTTATCTACAAGCCGAGTTGAATTATCGATTTCTTGGCTTGTAGAGACTTGCAAAGTTAAAAAGGTACAAAACCAACTAAAATGCAAAAATTGAAATAAAGAATGATACAAGACGGGTTGTCTCCCGACAAGCACTTTTGTTTATTACCGATTCTTTAAGTTAGACTCATGGTGGGTCTACGTCTCTCTTTGGACACTTCCTCATGTGTCCATCTCCTTCCGGATCATTCCTTTAAACCTTAACCCGTTCACTCTTCCCAATGGCAAGGCATCCTCTAATTGTTTAGTCATAGATAAAAAAATTTCCTTCCTCGAATGAATACCTCTTCACCTCAAATGTTTCAATACACACTTGAGGTGGGTCGTAATATTTTTTGTTAAAACCACTTCCCATCGCTCTTCTTCCTTTAATCCGTCATCGTGCCATGAGTATAATGTTCCTCCATGGACCTGTTTACATTTCTCCCATATATCGTCCAGGACATACCCCTTCTTTCCTATTCTTAGCTCGTACTCGTTTGCTAACTTCCCAATCTCGTTATCGAACATTGCCTTGTATTCATCTAAACTCCTTGAATATGGGTCATTACGTATTCCTGCAAAATCAGCTTCCACGTCAAAACTATCGAGGATCCATTCATTAAGCATTGCACTCTTCACATATTTTTCCACGTTTGTATGTTCGATCTTTACTTTCAACCATTCCTTGAATGAATAATTCTTGTGGCTGCAGTTTGTTTTGGTTTACCGGTGAAGAGTTGGGGAAATAGGATTTACTGCTTAGAATTAGATCAACCTTGTTACTAAGATTAAGAATTCTTTGAGGGGCTAATGTATCACTTTCAATGTTTGGTGTTGAAATGCTTTCATAATCCTGGTGACTATTGTTTTTGGTACATCATTCATTGTATCTTCTTGGGGGGGGGGGGGGCGGGTGGGTCCTAATCGAACATCAATGCCTTGCTTCCCTCATACCTCCCAAAAGAAAAAGACAGGAATGAGAATATTTCTTCCCTTCATGCATCAAATTTCATTATCAAGATGACAATGCCACTGTTTTAAGGCTCCATGTTCATCTAATCTATAGATTATGTCTCCCTCGTTGCATGCTTTTATAGTCGGGTCATAGCTGGGCCAAAAATCAAATTCGCCATCACTCAAAACCTGAAGTCGTCTACAGTAATGTAATCTTGGAGTTGTTGTCTTAGGTTCAGCCATCTTTGTCATCCCTTTTTCTCTTTCGTGATCTTCCTGTATATTAGAACTAACAAAAGTGTGTTCGTTGTTTTGCTTAGTTAAACACAAGTTGTTATGATTTTTGAACTCTAAACACAAAGTGGGCTCGTACAAGAAAAGGTCATTGCCTATTTCAAGAGGTTTGAATGATTCTTCCCCTTGGACGTCACTAATCAAGTATACGTTTTCGACAAGGATGACCGGATGGTGCACATTACCATTCATATCGAAAACAATCCTGTCATCCCTGACCCCTAATGAAATTTCCTTATCAAAAACATCAATCCTAGCATGAATAGTAGCAACGAATGGTCTACCTAGAATCATGGTTTCATTAGGGTCACCTAGCATATCGATAATTTATAAAGTCAGAGGGGATAAAAACTTATCGATTTTAACCATGACGTTCTCAACAATTCCTACAAGAGCCTTTTTGTCATATCTGCCATTTCAACCAACATATCAGTCTTTTTTAGATTTGTTAATTTTAGATGGTTAAACATCGATCTTGGCATGATATTAACACTAGCTCCTAAGTCTGCCGTTGCATAAAAGTTGAAACTACCGATTGTGCATGGAAGAGTAAAACTTCCTAGCTTCAATTCTTTTGGTGGTAGTTGGCATGGCAAGACTCCTTGTAGACTTTCCTTCATTTCCTCAGGAACCTGCACATTATCATCAAAAATAAAAGATATTCCTTGGAGTTTAGTAGTTCCCTTAGAGGAGGCTTCGTCTGTCGGCGCTTCGTTGTTAGCAAAGATTGCTTTGCACTGGGAAACTAACGGATCTAGAACTTCATTAGCAGCCTTTGCTTTGTAATCTTTTGCCAGCTACTCAATTTTTGCCTCCAGATTCTTTAATGAAGCATTTTGGTTCCTAGTATTTAATTTTGTGCTCTCCTGAAGCTTCTCATCCGTTCTTCCATTTCTTCTCTTTTCCATGTTGACTCTTTAATGTGCTTGTTCATTAGTTCCTCGAGGCTTGATTTCTTTTCACCGAAAGGCGGGAGATTATCCACACGAGTGTACTATCCCGATGGACCTACACGCTATCTAGCACTGTTCTCGTTATTATTTGGGAAGGGTCGTCCAAATTCTCCATACTTGACTTCCTCGGCGCTTTTAACCTCTTCATGTAGCGGACATTCCTTGTTAAGGTGAGCTCCTTCATAATTTTCATATCCTACTTGAATAGCATGCACATTCTCTTTTAGGTTCTTCATGTCTCTCCCAAGGCTATCTAGTTTATTTGTGATAGATGCAATCCCAACTGAGCTATCATTACTTACCCTCATGCTAGTTGACTCTTTATACTATTTTTGGGAATGGTTAGCCATAGTTTGGATTGCAATTAATGCCCGAGCAGGTGTCTTGTTAGGTATTGGTCCCTACGAATCCAGTAGTTGGCGAGTAATAGTGTCCAAACCATTATAGAAGATGTTGACCTTCTGATGGTTGTTTAAGTCGTGTCTTGGGCACTTGTACAGGAGGTCATTGTACCTTTCCCAAGCTTGGTACAATGATTCATCACCTTCCTACTTGAAGTTGTGGATATCCTCGAACTGCTTAGTCATTTTAGATGGTGGACAATACCTTTGAATAAAGGTGTTTTTGAGTAAACCCTAAATGTTGATGGTTCCTGGGGATAGTCTATCCACCCACCTCTTTGCAGCTTCGGTGAGGGTGATGGGAAATACACGCAGCATGACTGCGTCATGTGTAACTCCCAAAATGTTAAACAAACTAACAATGTCTAAAATTCTTTCTACGTGTTCATAAGCATCGTCATTTTTTCCAGAGAAGGTATCTTCTCTTAATTCTCTCATGAATTGACTCATGATCTCGAAATTGACATTGCCTCCGATCTCAGGTTTAACCACACCCAGTGCTTGGTTTTCGCGAGTCAATTCAAATTCCTGCTCCATCGTGAGCGTGTTGATGATGACATCACCCATCTTGTTTCCTGAAATTAAGATTAACAAATAATTAGTTCTTAAACTTTAGACAAACAAAAACAAGTATTCAAATTGTAAACTAATTTTTGCTCCCTGGCAACGATGCCAAAAACTTGATGCGTGATTTCATTTGAAATTAAATTTACCAAGTTTCAAATTTATAAAATTCGATTACCTATGGTCTACAACACACTAACGGGCAAAGAACTCGATCGTGTGTAGTGCAGGATTGGTAAATCCGAGGTCGTCCCAAGAGCTAAGTGTATAAGTTGCAATTTGAATTGGTCACATATTAAAATGGTTTGAATAGGAATTAAACATGAATTTAAAATTACGAGACTTGATCAGGGAGAAGAGAGTACTAGCCTAGTTATTCCTTTGTTATAGTTATGATTAGCATTTCCTAGTGCAATGTCTACTTATCGTTTATGATGGTTCTAATATCAACAAGGTTAATTGAGCATCTAACCTATCATATGTATCCTACAATCCCAGGTCCCCGTTGGTCACGAAGGGTGAGCATCTAGTCTACAGTGGTTAACCCTCAACTATCCTAATGACATGTTTAATGCCAATAATCCCACATCATGGCTGTAAACTCTCCTAGAAGAGTTTTCCCAAAGTTTATAAGTACTTATCATACTGTAGGCGGAGATATGGACAATCCCTACATTATGGATAGTTTCCTACTATAAGGTCTAACAAGATCTACACTAGCATCAATACTACCAAATCTCGAGGATCAGGCAACAGGCAAAGAGGATATCCTAAAAATGATAATTCATAGGAAACTAACATCAAACCCATAACAAAATCATAACAAGGCTATCACTTAAGGTGCTTAGCTACTCATGCTACCAAATACACAAGAAATACATAAAGAACTCATAGATTGAGAAAACATAATATATTTACAAATCTGTTAATGAATGAATAATATAGTAAATAAGTAAAGTAATCTCTCCCTTAAACTAAGTGGTGAATGAGCTGAATTTCATTCTCCTTTAGAAGCCCGTAGATGTTCCCTGGAACTCCTTGTGGATGAATGATACGAATGAACTGATATTAGGGTTGTATTTATATTATTCGTCTCAGCTACAACGTAGTTGAGGGTATGAACTACGCCATAGTTGTGCTGAGTCATGCTTTCCTCTTGCAGGCTAAGTGTAACTACGGCATAGTTAAAGTGGCCAACTACGCCGTAGTTGTGACTAGACTTTACATTTTTTGTATTCTTGATAACTATGGCGTAGTTGAATCAGGGCAACTACACGTAGTTTCTTCTAAGCCAGTATGGATTCTTCAAATGAACTACAGCGTAGTTGAATGTAGTAACTAAGCCATAATTATGACTAGGCAGCATAACTTCATTCTTCTACTTGTCCAATTCATGTGTCTTTCCGCTCCAACATCCATATTTTCCTGTAAATGAAATATAAAGTGATTAAGTACATATTTTAACCACAAATAGACATTTATGAACGTTTTACGAGGGATTTTGATACAAAAGGTATTAAGTATTTGATGTTTTCAGATACCAAGATTGCAGTCTCCATATTGAAATTCAGTGCCTTTAAGGCACTTGATGGTGAATAGGTTGCACAAAATTACACCAGGGTCAAACTCTTGTTACATAACCTTGAAAACAAAGGAGTTGAAATTCTTCAAGCTAAGGTAAATGTCACGTTAGCGAACAGCTTGCCAAGAAAATGACTAAGTTTGAATCAGACACAGAGAGCCAACGTTGTTATTAAAATGATAATCTGGCTACACTTTTTGGCAAATAGAACTATGAGGAGGACCCGATTGATCAAATTTATGCTCCCAAGACTATAAAGATTCATGTCCAAACCTCTATGTCAACTGCTTTGCACATAGTAAAATCTTTTCTTTTGACATTGTCGCTACTCGTTAGAAATTGTAAGTGTGTTATATAATGTTTAAGCATTTAGTAGTATTAATATGTAGGTGATTCATTTCATGTTTACGCATTTACTTGTACTATAATTTAAGTAGAAATGCTTTGTACATTTATATTTAACACTAGCTCGTTTTTTAAGTTTTGGATCTAAAGTTTAAACTTGTATTGACCAATCAATATACACGGTATTTTGCACTGTAAAACTTGTTCTTTTTTACCTTTATAGGTTTAAGTAAGTTAAGCGTCATATTTGCATACAAGTGTGTAAATAATAAGAACAGTATGAATCGCAAGTAAAAAAGTTAAGGGAAAAGAGACAAACACAATGATTTATACTGGTTTGGGATGAGGGGTTTAGATCATCCGTGCGTCTAGTTTTTGAATATGCGACATCTATACTATTCACTGGTGTACCAAATCCTTGTGATGGATAAATCGTACACCTTAGGTTTCACCGATCTACACCTAGAACCAATCTAGCATCTAACGGAGTCCACACCTGGAACTACTCATAAAGACCTCGCGAACGCTCCACATGAAACACTTCTGCCAAAGAAGTATCAAATCCTAAGCTTGGCCACACCCGAATACAAGACAATTACACCCTTGCTTCTCCGCACCCGAAGTAAGATTTAGACACACTTACTTCTCCTAACCTGAAGTAAGACTTGACACTTAGTTACAAATGATATGAGAGAGTTCAAGTATTTGTTACAACAAGACTAGAAGACTGGAAGAAGATAGAAGAAGAAGAAGACTCGATCTAGACAATACACAAGGGTCGATTAAGTTCTTGTGTATTCTTCTCTTGTAAATAAATTTGTTTTCAATAGATGATAGAAAGATGTTAAGGCACAAGAAGATTGAAATACTTAAAAAGTTACAAAAATGTAAGAGATAAATAAGATATAAGAAATATTCGGCAAAAGATAAAGTACTAAGCATGACAAAAGGATGTTAACCCATTGGTTGGTTTCACTTTTCCAAACCCATACAAATCTTCCTCAACTATCTATACTACATATAAAGCAAATTAGTATCTCCATCTTTATTCAATGCAAAAAAAATTAAGTAATACAAGTATGAATGCATATTGTTCATGCTTCAATGCAACATTTCACCACAACCTTTCACCATAATTTAGTAATTTAATGCCAAAAAAATTAAGCAATACAAGAAAAGAAGCACATTATACAATCTAATTCCTTAAACATAAAACATTGAAAATTAAACATCACAACATTTAAAGCACAAAATATAAACTAACGATGGCTCCATTTGTTGGGATTTTAGCTTCACCAGATCACTAGTGCCTTATGAATCAACATAATTCCAAGAGATGCTCTATTTATTATCACATACGAAGATTGATCCTCACAAGGACGATTGCATTCAATGGGTTCTGGGCGACAATGGTCAATTTATAGTAGTCCCTGCCACGAGGATGCTCATCTCCCGACATGATGATTGTCCACCATTTTGGGCAAGATTAAGCTGGTTTAAACATCTTTCACTTAAAGTTTAGTGTTTTCATTAGCTAGCCCTCCACGATGTTATTCCGGTGAAAGATGTGCTCTTACACTGACATATTTTGATGGCTCCGCTCAAAAATCTATGTGTATGGTGCAATGAGAAAGTGAAATCTATTTCTCATCTACTTCTTTATTGTCACTGGACAAATGAGATTTAGAGGAGTCTTTTTCTTTGATGGGGAGTGGAATGGGTGTTTCCTCAAACCTTTCATCAATTTGCTAGAGATTAGAATGAAGGAATGAGTCATCGGCTTGGTAAAGCGTGGAAGCTTGTTAGGCCATGTACAATATGGTATGTGTGGCTTGCAAGGAACAATCTAATCTTCAATAACAAGGTTACATGTTGGTTAGCGATAGTAACAACGATCATGCACAAGAGTTTTCAATGGGCTCTGGATTTCAAGATGTGTTCTACCAATGATTTTCATATGTGGATGAGTCAACCACTTGCTCTTTTTGGTGCAAATTATAATATCTAGACATTTTTATGCTCAATATATCTATGTGATGAGATGTCATTTTATACACTTTTTCGGGGTCATTTAACCCCCAAAATCATGTAAATATCCCCATTTACTGTGCTTAATCATTTCTTTTTTGTTGTTTTAGCATTTGGAGGAAATACACGTGACTTAGACTCAATTTGGTAAGAAATGGGGCAAAAACACAACTCTATGGAATTTTGATCAAGCATGGTTTACAGGTTGTGAAGACGGCGTCAGGATTTCCATCTAATGTTGTCATGGTTTCAAGGCGACGGCTTCACAAGTTTTTGTGATGGCGTCAAAGTAGATGACAAAGAGAAGCCCTAAGAAGATTTAGTGGGCTGATGGCGTCAGGATTAACAAGCGACGCCATCAGAGTTGCGGGCCTAAATATACAACCCTTAACTTTTAGGTTTTATGTGGAAAAAATTGTGTGGAAATCGTTAGTAAGCTTTGGAGCAGACATTTAGGTCATTTTTTAGGGTTTCTTAACCCTTGTACACTCATCATAACTTCATGTTTAATTGAAGTGAATTTCTTTATCCCTTTTAATCATTCGATATATCTATGTGTTGTTCGATTAATTGTTCTTCGCTTTTAATTAACATATTTGGCTTAATCTAAATTGTGTTTGCTTATGATTACATGAAACCTAGTTGTTTATCTTTTGTTATTACTTCTTGTTAATGATGTGCGCGTTAGGCTTTAGAAAACTAGCTTCTTAATTGCAAAGCGAAGACGTCTAGGGAAACGCAGCTAAGTTAGAGGATACCTACACAATAGTCTTCATACTACCTTGACATTTGGGTGGATTCCGAGTTAGGTGTTTAACTTATAAGATACTTACACATTTCATTACCAGGGTGACGGGTAATAAAATCGGAGAAGACAACTAGGGAGTAGTGCATGATTAGGTAAACACATTTGTTTAACCCTACAAGTTTTTCTATCACTTTACTTTTCTACAATTAGTTTAGAATTAGGAGTAGTTAATTAGTTTAATCAAACCCCCTTCAAACCCGAGATTTTACTTGCTTTCTAAAAAATATAAAAACACAAAAATATTCTTTTCCCAACCTCTAAACCTTAGTAACCATACAATTCGAGCCTACCCAAACTATCCCTAGAGAACGATAATAACCCCTTGAGTCTTGCCTATACAATACTACAACGGTCATATTCACAACTTATGAGGGTTGTAAAACTTCTGCGTTTACAACATCCGCATCAAGTTTTTGGCGCCGCTGCCAGGGAATAGTCTAGGTTTCAAATTCTATCTAGCTTAGGTCTACTCACTGGATTCCTATCAAATGATATTTTATTTTTATTTTTAATATAACTTTCTCGTAGTCTATCTTTTTCTTCATTCCCTTTGTTTTGTAAACCCTTCCTTTCGTTGACCATCATGGAAAACAAAAATACACCCCGTACTTTAGGAGATTATTCCCGACCAAGCCACGAGGGCTATCGAAACACCATTGAGCTCCCCGATGGGAACAATGTGGTGCCTCTACGATCTGACACCATCTGATTGGTGCAAAACGAATGTTCATTCCACGAACTTTGGTCCGAGGATCCAAATCAACATCTTAAGGATTTTCTAAAAATTATGGACTCACTTGACCTTAATGTTAAAAATAAGGAAAGAACACAACTGCGTTTATTTCAATTTTTCCTTCACGATCAAGCTAGCAATTGGCTTGAACGTCTTCCCGCATGATCCATCTCCACTTGGGAGGATCTCACTACCCGTTTCCTTGCTCAAATTTGCCCACAAGGAAGAACTGCTAAACTCTGAAATGACATCTTGATGTTCTAACAACATCAACGTGAATCTCTTTCTGAAGCATGGACTCGTTTCAAGGACTTACTTCAAAAAGTCCCTCATCATGGTATCGATCTTTGGCTTCAAGTCTAAATCTTTTATGACCATGTCAATCTCGCCACAAGGCGCACCATCGATCAATCGGCCATTGGTAAGCTACGTGCCAAAAACGTTAAGGAATCTTGGGCACTTATAGATGACCTCGCCCTTTATGACAACGAAAGTTGGAATGACCCGAAAGACTTCGCTAAACCTGTCAAGGCAATCTCTTTGCCTCATGATGTCCCAAATGCATCCAACCGTCGTCTCATTGAGCTTAAAAATCAAGTCCAATGCTTGATGGAAGCTCATTTTGCTTCTAAACCATCCGTTCAAGTGAACAAAATCGCTTCTTCTTGTAAGATTTGTAGTGGCCCCCACGACACTCAATATTGCATGGAAAATCCCGAACAAGCTTTTGTTGATTATGCATCCTCGCATACCGACGAAGCGGGAGGTAAGTGGTTCACTTTCAAACTCGAGCAAAATAACCTTGGTGACACTTATAATCCGTCATGGAAAAGTCACTCAAACCTTAGGTGGAGGCAACCTCAAATATCTCAAAACAATTTTTTAAACCCACCTAATCGTTTTTAACCTAATGGTTCGTTCCGGAATCTCCCCTTCAACAACAATCCTCAAAATTTCAATAATCAATCAAATCTTGAAGGATTGGTGTCTAACTTTATCGCATCTCAAGACGCTAGGTTGTCTAAATTTGAAGCCGATTTCAAACAACAACAAAGCGAGATGACCAATAAAATTGACACATTCTTGAAGGCCATAAATGACCAAATGACGGGAGCACTCCCAAGTGATACGGTTAAGAATCCGAAATTGAATGTTAACCCCTACCTCTTCAGTTTTGTTTGCTTGCTCTTACCCGATAAAAGATCCCCAAAGCTCATCTCGTCCCTTTAGTTATGTCAATGCTACTAAAACGTGTTTCAAACCAACAAATGATTTTCAAAAAGACCAACTACAAGTTAAAACTCTAACGGTCAATAAAATTGGAACACCAAAACCAAAAGAACCCGAAAAAGATCTAGAAGATGGATTTAAGGATTTGCATCTTAAATTACCGGTTCTTAAAGTTCTAGCTCATGTTCCAATGTACAATGCAATTTTGGATAAATATGTAGAGAGTCTAGAGTTACGTAAAAATGGGGCCGCATTCATTCAAGGCGAAATGCCAAATAAAATGAAAGATCTTGGATTATTCACCTTACCTTGTAGACTAGGAGACTTCAAGCCTTTTGATACCTTAGCCGATTTAGGGTCTTGTGTGAATTTAATCCCATGATATCTCTTCAAAAACCTTAAAATTATATTATTAAAAGAAACCGAAAATGTCTTTGGATTAGCGGATGAGACTAAGTTGTATCCCGTAGGAATTGTAAGGAATGTAAAGGTTCACATAGGAAAGTTAAAACTTTTTGAGGACTTTTATGTCATTGATATGGAAAAAGACCCCACGTGCCCTTTACTTGTAGGAAGAGGATTTTTAGCAACCGCTAGTGCCGTAATAAATTGTAAGAAGCCAAAATAGCGGTAGGAGAATGCATTACTAGGTCGATATTTGGAGCTAAAGAAATCAACCTAGGTGTTGAGGATGTACCCTATTAAAATATCCTAGGAAAACGAGAGTCTTATGAACCATGACCTAGTACGGATGGGATAGGTGCCTGACCCCCTTACTACGCAAAGAAAGACTTTATGAATTACCATTTGCTCGGAGAATGAGAAATTGATAGGGATGCTGAACTCAACCTTTTTAACGATGTCTTAGTATTTATAAAGATGGTAGAATTCCTAGGAACTATACCTATCAATTTAAATGGAAATATGTGGGAGTCGAAGGAGTTGACAGAAAAGAAAATAGATTGGAATAAGCCACCAAAAGAAGAAGATGGTGTGCGTCACATTAAGATTGAAATGATTGACCCGGATGGAGAGAAATTTAATAAAACCTTTCAATCAATCCCCACAACTAGGAAACTATCCGAGAAAGAGAATCCAAGCGAGATCATCGACTTGGAACATATTCACGAAATCACGTAAGGAGTGTGACTCCGAGTCTAGCTAGAAGACAAAGAAAAATTCTTATTGGGAGGCAATCCAATCTTTTATTTTATGCATTTAAGGAGTGTCGTGTGTTTTATCTTTATAATTTGTTCCTATGTGTTTGAATTATATATGTGATCATGCTTTATTTTGTATTTAACCTCGTTTTAATTTCAATCAAAGGTATTTTGCATAAAATAAGTGTATGGGAGAATATCCGGTTTCTAATAACCAAAAATTTTCAAACATTTAAAATAAATAACTTTAGATTAATTCACATTTTTTTGTTTTTTTAGTCATATGTTTGTACTAACTGTTTTTGTGGTTTTTGCAAAAAAAATTACAGGAAATAATTAATGGGTTATTTTTGTAGAAATTTTTCCGAAAAACAAAATTATAAAACTTCACAATGTGTGGAGACGACGTCAGGATTTAATCCTGACGGCGTCACCACTGTAGCTACAAGAAATTTTGTATCTTTTGAATTTTTGAAAAGTTATTTTTGTAGAATTTGTAATATTCCTAATTCTTGCAGAAAACCACGATTACATTAATACATACATCCTATCTTTATTGCTTTTGTAGGAGTCTAGTACTTAATTAAAAAGGGTTATATATCATTTACTGCTGAATTTTACGCTTGGTATAGTTGTTTTTGTCTTTAATTTTCAGGTTATATTAGATGAGGAGAGTTCGGAAGTTCTTTAGATTTTCATTTGGACGATTCTTGGATGACGATTTAGCCGGGATTATCTTGTTTCTTCTCCGTTATTGAGCAAAACTAGGGGAGTATTAGTTTCTCTCGCTTTTCTTATTTTCTTGTTATTCGTTTTCGGGTACTTATAGAACATTAGGGACAACGTTTGAAATAAGTGTAGTAGGAAATAAAATCCTTAGAAATTACTCCTTCAATTGCATTTGCGTTGTCTTTAAAATGATGTGTAATATACCCAAACATAGTTTAGGACGGTAATTTTAGCCTAAATTTAGAAAAAATATAGCATATATCGGTGAAACTGTAGTATTAGAAGCGTCTCATGGATATGAGTTATATTACTAGCACAAAAACCTTACCACTCAAAAATTCCACCCCAAAAAATGTGTGGTTCGCCCCTAGAACTTTAGGAATAGAAAAGCATTTATCTTTAATGCTTATGAGAGTGTACCGGTAGTATTATAAATTATAGAACTTGCTTTAGCTATTCATCCCGAGACCGCTAGTGAGATCGTATTCGTGTGAGTAGGATTTACTAAGTGATAAGAGGCATTAGGATAACCCTTGTTTTTAGCTTGTATTTGTTATGGTTATGATGATCTCCTCGATCATATAACTACCCTCACACCCTTGCTTCGCACTCATTTTTAGTGCAAGATACCCCTAGTACACCCATCCGAGCCTATCCTTTTCGCGGTTCTTGTAATTTTCTGGTGGATTCCGGATTATTAATGAAGAGCATTGTTTACACCCCACCAAAATGTTACACCCAAATCGCCTTAGCCTTCTTTATATGTATTATTTTTAGTACATTATTGTTATCATATTTGTTAAACCCTAGTTAATTGTTTACTTGAGTACATGGTTTCTAAGTCGAGTCATTATTAGTGTATAGAGTTTTGAGACGATTGGGATTCATGATAGTTTTTATTATATGAAGAAATGGGAAAGAAAAGTTAGGTCATTACCCTCGTATTTGTCTAATATTCTCCATGTTTTGTTGATCCTTCTCAATTTGGGTCATTAGTTAGTTTATTGAGTTATCATAAAACTCAAGTGTAAGGGTGAAATTATAAACCCTAAGTCATGTATGTTTATTATGTTTCAGCAGATGGCAGGGCAAAAGTTTAAAAAAATAAAAATAAATAAAAAAGCAGAAAAATATGTTAGAAAAATACGATCTGCCATCTTGCTATTGTTTATGTTGAAGAAACAGTTAAGAAAAGAAAAAGAAAGAGTTTGATGTAGAGTTGTGTATATTTGTCCTGGTTTCGTCGAGTCTTGGCTTAGTAACGCCTTTTACATGTATTCTTGTAGATAATTAACTTGCCACCAGTAAAAATTCCCCCATATCCCCCAACCGTGTTTCCTTTACCCTACACCTAAACATCACAACCCTTTAAAGACATATTTGATAGTAATTCCTAGGTGCTTACGCCAAAGTGATGGAGGTTTTGATCCTTTATCAAACCTATGGTAATTTATATACTATGACAGATAGTGAGTGTTATTTCTTTTGTTTCCTGTACATATTATAATTCATTATTACACCGAGAGAAAGAGAGAATACAAACACTTATGTGAGGTGCTAGTATATAATTTATGTGCTTTTATTTTTGAGGTCTATCCGGTTGTGCCATAAATTATATTTATTGAGTATGTTAAATGCCCTCGACTTTGCTATTTACTAGGTAGAAAAACTCATTTTCTTGAGGACAAGCAAATCTCAAGGGTAAGGGTATTTGATGAGGTGTCAAAATATACACTTTTTCGTGGTTATTTAACCTCCAAAATCATGCAAATATCCCCATTTATTGTGCTTAATAGTTTCTTTTTGTTCTTTTAGCATTTTTTTTGTAAAGGGTTACCCCGGTAAAGTATATTAATATGATATGTTGGACTTTGACTAAAACATTAATGATGATTGGAAGTTACAAAATCAACATTATGATATGTTTGACTAAGGTTTTCTTGTAAACCCTAGCCTCTCTAGTATATAAAGAGAGGTAGGGTGAATAGTTTGATTATCCATCATAGTTGAGACTTCTCAATGAGAGTCTAATAGCAAAGTGTGTGTCGTGTAATAGTTGTAGTTAGCCATAGATGAGTCATGAATCATCTATGTGCTTATTAGTTTATTAGTAGTCTTATGAATAAGAAAACCTTGTTCATAACAATGATTGTGTTCTTAATTATTCCGCTGCGTGTTTGTTAATCATTGTTAGTATATCCTAGATGGCTAGATCGTGGTTTATCAATTGGTATCAGAGCGGGTTGCTCTTGATATCTAGGATGTTACAAGGTTTCTACAATCGAATTTGTGAAGAAATTAAGAGATGTTCTGGTTCGTCTATTCTGAATGGATTTGCTTGAAGAATGGAAACCCTAACTTTTAGGGATTTCGCTGCTTTGATAAATCAGAATTGTGGTTTGTTTGTGGATTTATTTTTGGATGGATTTGGATCTCGGATAGATGATGAAATTATGGCTCGATTTGGGGATTATTATGAAGAGAGTTGATTATTGCTTATTTGATGTTGTAGTTGAGTTTCACAGATGCGTGTTCTTATCATACCTTTTAGCAGGAGGTAACTTGTTCGTGCTTACAATGGTGTGACGAAGACTTGACGAATCTAGCAAAGGTGTGTGATCTATAAACTTAGGGTGCTTAATGCTCACATTTGCTATCACTTGAAGGAGTTACGTTGTTGTGCTCAGTGTCTCATATAGTTGAGGATTTTGTCAAGAGATTGCGATCTACTTATATTTTGGTCTTGGTATAAGTTTGACATCACGTGGATAGTGCAAGACATAAGACACAAGTTTGGGAAATTCTACTTCTTCAACATATGGGTTATACTCATTTTTCTTCATCAATAATTACTACTTGGAGCCTACTGAGTTCGAGATTCAAGAGATGGTTAGCATACTTTCAGGGGAAGCTTATTGTTAACATGTTTAACCATCTACATGTACCACTTAAGGGGAAGTGTTCACAAGTTGCTTATCTACAGATGACCCCTATTGGATGATTACAAAAAGGGGAAGAAGATTCGTGATTTGCAGCTTATTATTTTATGTGGTGGCATGTTCAAGGAGATCTTAAGTCAAGGGGAAGCTTTGAAGATTGTTTCATTCATGGAGACTGTTTTGTAATATCAAATAGGGGAAGATTGTTGGGATCTGAGATTTGATGATTACAAAACTACATATGCTTATATGAAGATAAATGAAACAAGAAGGACTTAATATGATATGTTGGACTTTGACTAAAACATTAATGTTGATTGGAAGTTACAAAATCAACATTAATATGATATGTTGGACTTTGACTAAAACATTAATGATGATTGGAAGTTACAAAATCAACATTATGATATGTTTGACTAAGGTTTTCTTGTAAACCCTAGCCTCTCTAGTATATAAAGAGAGGTAGGGTGAATAGTTTGATTATCCAGAAAATAGAGACTTCTCAATGAGAGTCTAAGAAACGCATAGAGCGTGTGTAGTGTAATAGTTGTAGTTAGCCATAGATGAGTCATGAATCATCTATGTGCTTATTAGTTTATTAGTAGTCTTATGAATAAGAAAACCTTGTTCATAACAATGATCGTGTTCTTAATTATTCCGCTGCGTGTTTGTTAATCATTGTTATTATATCCTAGATGGCTAGATCGTGGTTTTACATGGTTTCAAGGCAACGGCGTCACAAGTTTTTGTGATGGCGTCAAAGTAGCCGACAAAGAGAAACCCTAAGAAGATTTGGTGGGCTGAAAGGTCAGGATTAACAAGCGACGCCGTCAGAGTTGCGGGCCTATATATACAACCTTTATTTTTTAGGTTTTGTGTGGAAAAAATCGTATGGAAATCGTTAGTAAGCTTTGGAGTAGACATTTAAGTCGTTTTTAGGGTTTCTTAACCCTTGTACACTCATCATAACTCCATATTTAATTGAAGTGAAGTTCTTTATCCCTTTTAATTATTTAATATGTCTATGTGTTGTTTGATTAATTGTTCTTCGGTTTCAATTAACATGCTTGGCTAAATCTAAATTATGTTTGCTTATGATTGCATGAAACATAGTTGTTTATCTTTTATTGTTACTTCTTGTTAATGATGTGTGCGTTAGGCTTTAGAAAACTAGCTTCTTAATTGCAAAGCGAAGACGTCTAGGGAAACACAGCTAGGTTAGAGGATACCCGCGCAATAGTCTTCATACTACCTTGCCATTTGGGTGGATTCCGAGTTAGGTATTTAATTTATTAGATACTTACACATTTCATTACGAGGGTGACGGGTAATAAAATCGGAGAAGACAACTAGGGAGTAGTGCATAATTAGGTAAACACATTTATTTAACCATACGAGTTTTTCCATCACTTTACTTTTCTGCAATTAGTTTAGAATTAGGAGTAGTTGATTAGTTTAATCAAACCCCCTTCAAACCCAAGATTTTACTTGCTTTCTAAAAAATATAAAAACACAAAAATATTCTTCTCTCAACCTCTAGACCTTAGTAACCATACAATTCGAGTCTATCCAAACTATTACCCTAGAGTACGATAATAACCCCTCCGAGTCTTGCATATACTACACTACAACGGTTAGGTACACTGCCTAGGAGGTTTGTAAAACTTCTGCGTTTACAACATCTGCATCACTATGATTCTATGGTGTGTATTCGTTGGGTGAGATCTTTCTTCAATTGGTTTCTCAATTGAATTGAGATCTTCTCAAAAGTATTGTACTTGTGTTTCAACGTTCATGTTGAAGTTAATAACATATTCTTTTTGCAAAAAAATATATAAACTAATTAAATATACTAATTAATGTTATTTTTAAACACCTTTAAAATGAAAAACACATGTTATTACACATATTGTACAAACTAATAAAGCACATGTGATGATACACATGGTTTTAAAATCGGACCGGACCGGACCAACTGGTTCAACCGAGAAGTGAAGTTGCCACCGGTTCGGCTAGCCAATAAAATTTGTCTAAAAATGAACCGGAAAAGACCGGTAAAAACGGGTAAACCCGTATAAACTGGTGAACCGGGCTGGACCAATGAGCATTTTCTTTTTGTTGTTATCCGGTTTATCAGCTCATCATTGTTATTTTGTTGGTGGCTAGACTTTAATCACAAGGTAGCAGCCGCCGCAACACACAAATACCCTACTAATTCTTTTAAATTAGGGCATTTGTTTTCTAGGTGGCAATCACTGTGATGCAAGTAAGTAAACATATAGTTATCATAACCCTATTTGATGGCATGGGTTTTGAATATACATCTAGGTTATATATATTTGGATTGAAGCTCAATTGATCACTTCTAACTCATAGAACAAACACTTTCGTAACAAAAAGAAAGTGTGTTAGTCTTAACAAAAATCTTAACAAGAATCAATTAAGGTTCACTGATTTATGCATCATACATCTTTTATTCACTAATTGTGTCATACCTGTTCTGGCGGGATTAGGTATCGTTGTTGTTGTATAATTCACGTATGTCATATCTATCATTTGTAAATACTATTTTGATAATGAAAAATACTTTTTGGATCATATTTAATGTAATGTATAATTTGCAAATAGTGAACTGATTAGTATATTAAAAATCTTGAAATTTATAAATACGTGAACAAGCAAAAACTTGTTACATGAATTAAAACATTAATCAACGAACCACAACATCCAAACAAACTTAAATAACTAATCTACAAACCAAACATAATCTAAGGACAAATTTACGTAAAACAATATATTTCTGGTAATTTCTGTTATCAAAACAGCTTAATGATCACCAAAACGACCGGTATTTTTGGCGCGTAAATTATCACCACCCGCTGCTGGACAATCCCAATAACCACCACCTTTGAGGGACGATGATGAACCGGGTGCTAACAACGCCTGCATTTCGTCTCAGATCACTTTCTCGGCCAGCATCTAAACCCATTTCATCGGATCAAGTTAGCAGCGAGACATTATGGCAATACCAAATCCTTGATCCAAACGGGGACGTTGTGACACGATGGAACCATTTTTTTCTTGTCATGTGTCTCGTGTCCCTGTTTATAGATCCTTTGTATTTTTACCTGCCTTATGTTGGAGGAGATACGTGCATGACAACGGATAATGCAGCTGCTATAGCGATTAATACGTGGAGGTCTATTGCGGATGTGTTTTTTTTGTTGCATATTATTATGAAGTTTCGTACGGCTTTTGTTGCTCCAAGTTCTAAGGTTTTTGGGAGGGGAGAGCTTGTGATGGATAAGAGGCAGATTGCGAGGAGGTATTTGAAGTCGGATTTTATTATAGATCTTGCAGCCTCTCTCCCATTACCTCAGGTTAGTTTTGAATCAGTTATTATGGCCCATGTTGATTCATTAGGCTTATTTTGTGAATTATATGCTGGACACAATCATGTATTATGAGTTCGTCATAAGTTTCTTCTAGGGAACTGCTTATGTGCTCCACATTGCGTTTTTTATACAAAAGATATGCATTATGAGGGTGTTTAAGAATTGCTTATTCAAACTGCTTATATTGGTTTTTGAGTATGTAAATAAGCAGTTTTGAATAATGAGGTTTATAGCTTGTCTTCATTTGGTTATCTTATTATTTCTATTTGCATAACAACTTTAACATGCAATTCCAAGAACCCCTTTGTAAATAAGTGTGGTTTCACACTTAACACTCGATTAACACTTTAAAGTTTAATCAACTCATAAAGTTAGCAAATTTGAATCTCCATTGTATTCTTGTATCACTAATTTTTAGTTATGTAACATAGGCATGTCGAATGTTAAGTGATGTTTGAATTGTGTACTGAGAAATTTGCGACAAGCACTTGTTTGGAAGAGGTATAATTTGTGGTTCTGAGTCTAATTTGAAACCTCTTTGACGCTGCAGATAGTTAATGAGCTCATCATACCAGCAACAAACCAGAACACCAAAGATCATGCTAATAACACGTTAACACTTATCGTTCTCATTCAGTATATCCCAAGATTATTTGTCATATTCCCATTAAATCAGCGGATTATAAAATCTACGGGCTTTGTGGCTAAGACAGCCTGGGCAGGAGCCGCATACAATCTCCTACTTTACATGCTTGCTAGCCATGTAAGAATCATACGACAATTTTTATTATCATCTTTGCAAATATGAACCATGAAATGATGTCGTTTTACATGTTCAGTTTACTAGTGTTCTACCTTAAATAACATTTTTAAGGCAAATCTTGTTGGTCACACTAACATTATCTTTTGTACTTGTATATGTTTTGAAATTAGGTTCTGGGAGCTACATGGTATTTAATGTCCATAGGGCGACAACACTCGTGCTGGCAACAAGGGTGTAAAGAAGAGATGGAATCAAAAGTGTGTATAAGTTTTCTGGATTGTAACAGCGTAAATCAACCAGACCGCAAAAAATGGCTTGAATCCACAGGTTTGAGAACTTTATGTGATGCTAGCAATGAATCTTCTCCTTTTAAATTTGGAATGTTTGCGGATGCTTTTACAAGTGAAGTTGCTTCATCCAAATTCTTCGAGAAGTATTTGTACTGCCTTTGGTGGGGATTGAGAAATTTAAGGTACGATCTCCTAATATCTTTTACGGAGTATAAAAATGGAACACGTTACACGGGTGGTGACACTAGTTCTTAACTACTAATGGTGTTCTTTCATGCTTAATATTTTTATGACCTTTTCTGCAGTTCTTACGGACAAAATCTAGACACTAGTATCTATATTGGTGAGACGTTATTCTGCTCCGCCATATGTATTGGGGGTTTGATTCTATTTGCACAACTGATAGGCAATATGCAGGTATGCATACACCCTTGATCTTGGATTAATACATCGTTTTTATGTTGTCTAATTCATGATGGTTTTGGTATTACTGATATGATAATATGCTATATCTAGCTTCTGGAATCATTGATATAACTTGTCCATTTTTCGTCTTTCTATTTTAGACATACTTGCAGTCCATGACTGTGAGACTCGAAGAATGGAGGATCAAGAAAAGAGATACCGAGGAATGGATGAGGCATCGCCAGTTACCTCAAGACTTGCAAGATCGAATCCGGCGTTTTGTTCAATATAAATGGCTGGCAACTAGAGGTGTCGATGAAGAGGCCATTCTGCAGTCATTGCCCATAGATCTCCGTCGTGAAATCCAACGCCATTTATGCCTTAATCTTGTTCGCCGAGTATGTTTTCCTCATCTTCATTTTATTAATTAGCATTTTAATCAAAATGCTAATTTATAAGGTGTCCACCATTTTAGGTGCCATTCTTCTCACAGATGGATGACAACCTTCTCGACGCCATTTGCGAAAGACTTGTGTCATCATTAAGTACGCAGGGAACTTACATCGTCCGTGAAGACGATCCTGTTAATGAAATGCTATTTATCATCAGAGGCCAGTTAGAAAGCTCAACAACTGATGGTGGAAGATCAGGGTTCTTCAATTCCATAACCCTTAGACCAGGCGACTTCTGTGGTGAAGAATTACTCACATGGGCGTTACTACCTAACGCCACAAGCTACCCTTGTTCTACAAGATCGGTACGAACTCTAACAGAAGTTGAAGGCTTTGCACTACGAGCCGAAGATCTTAAATTCGTAGCAAACCAATTCAAATATCTCCATAGCAAGAAGCTACAACACGCATTTAGGTACTACTCTCACCAATGGCGAACATGGGGTGCATGTTTTATACAAGCCGCTTGGCGAAAATTTAAGCGAAGAAAACTAGCAAAAGAATTGCTTCTACAAGAAAATGCATACTACAATCAAGATGGCGAATTGGTATATGAGTCTGGGAGTGGTGATAGTTCACCATCGAGTGATGGTCCTGGCGGCAGTCAACAGGTTGGAGTTGGAGCCACTATTTTGGCTTCAAAGTTTGCTGCAAATACAAGAAGGGGAGCTGGTCATCATAAAGTTGCTTCTGTTGATTCAGCAACTAGTCTCAAAATGCCTCAGTTGTTTAAACCCGATGAACCACGTTTTTGAAGCAGCAGATGCAATACAAAGTTCAATCGGTTCAAGCTAAAGAAGCTCATATTAGTCTGCCAGAACCTCGAAGGAGCGGAATGCAATAATTTTGATTGTAGCAATGTATGAGTTACACGCATGCTACTGGGATATTATATGTATGTTGTAATTGGTAAATAGCATAGGGACCTTTTGTATCGCTACATAATTCTTTTGATATCCCAACTACATTCTGTAATCTGTATATTTCTGGAGACATAAAGGGGGTTATTTATAACTTAAACGAGTTATAAATCTATTGTTTGGGACATTATAGACGATAAATTATCCCGTAAATAACCAAAGATCTGTTTTAGGCACTAACGTTACGTTTTTTATTAAGGTTACACTTATAAAAAAGTTGGTTAAAAGAACTCTTTTAATCTATATGTGCTGCGAACATAACAGATCTTGCAGTCGAGGCATACTAACATTTACAGGTCTCTGTTTAACAGGTATTAAGGTTTTATTGTTTCATGTTGCTTTGGTTTCCCACAAGATCTGTATAGCTAGCAGCATGAATCGTTTCCCCTTCACATATATCAATTTGTGCAAAATGTAGCAATGTCACATGACCCGAAAATACACTTAAAAGGATTCTAATTCCAAAGTGTGAAAAATTGTGAAAAGTTAAGCCACCAGCAAAAGTTTGCGAGGTCATTTCCGAATGCGTATATTGTCTTAAAAGTTTGTACTGCACTACTGCCTCTGGAAAAAAGAAAAGGTTTCAAGATACGAATATTGTCAAATGTAATATCCTAAAGTTCTCAAATAGCATATACATATACGAATTACACAAAGTACTTATAACACCAAACTGGCTCATTGTAATAAAAATAATAATAACATTGCCCTGTATCTTCTTTGGGTATTATATAGCATTGTACAGTAGATATTGCAAGTCAATATACACTAGCTGCACAGATGAAATTATTATGACCAAAAGAGCCCTTGAACACGTACCAGTGGAACTTTCTGACGTAGAACTTATAAGGGCCAGTTTTCCAGTTTTAAGCAAGCCCGGTCTCTTAACGGCTATAGCAGCTTTGTCGACTGGAAAACTTACAACCAAATTCATGATCTGTTATATGTCTGTCCATTTTCTCTTAACCGCTGATACATTCCTGGGCAGAGACCACACTGAGTTATCTGCAGACCAAAAAACTTAAGACCTGGTTTTATGGGCGCCAAGAAGCGGCAGCAATCCAAGTTTCAAGCCAAACCAGCACTACCACTCAATTCAATAACAATATTATCCAATTGCTGGTTTTCTGATTCCTCAACACTAGAGACTGAACCTCCACTATTCGTGAAATCAGAGACGGTAACGGTGGCAACAGGGGTGGTGGGGGTTCTACAGATTGGACATAAAGGTGTACTTAAAAGCCACAAGTCAACACAGTGAGCATGAAACTTGTGGTTACAAACTGGGAGCAATCTGCATTTATCCCCCACAGTATAATTATCAAGACACACTGCACAGTCATCATCTCCCGTAACCAAGCTTGCTTTCGTGTAACTAAATGAAGGAAGATTTTCTACATCATCTTTACACATCCTGCTGTTTGTGCTAATCTCAACCATGCCATTACCAGTGCCAACCCCATTACCACTTATTGTCACACTTAACACTCTTGCAGCTATATAAACATAAATTATGATCAAGATCACAATACCCACAAATAAGAATATCATAGCAACCACAATTGTAACGACAACAACTTCAGAGGCAATACCTAGAGAAACCTGGTCATTAGTCATAACTAACAAACTACTAAAAAATTTCCAATTTTGTAACCGAAGCCAGGGCCATTGCTGTATAATACAGACTGATTTGGTGGGGTGGTGGTCCTGTGGATTAAAGAGGTTCAATTTATTTATATTGGGTCACTTATGGCTAGAGATTAAGGATGGAAAGCTGACCAACAAACCAACAAAACAAAGTTAGTTGTGTTTTAAAAAGTGTAATAAATCCAGTTGGATTTTCGTTTGGATTTTCCCTTGGAGTGGTTGAAAATTTTCCAACATATTAAATACCATCTTCAGATTTAGCCATTTATTGTCGACTAAGACTGCTCACCTAATGCTATAATAATGTAGTTCAGATCGCCTACAGATGAATATAAAGATAGAGTGGGCACGGACTGATCCAAACTTAACTTATCCTTTGTGCTTAGGAGTTCTAAGTGGTCCTTCAAGTACGCAGTTCTGGTTCTACCCAGCTAAGAGCGTCAAACTGAGTATTGGATAACTCAGAGAGGCGGTGGTCCTCACCGACTAAGACTTGGTCATTTTACTCCCTCGTTCCAAAGTCCCATGTTCACTTTTTAAGTTTTTTTCTTTCAACTTTAACCTTAAATATTTTTAAAAAGTATTTAAAAAACTTAATGCAATTGTACAATTTAGGTGACTTTAACCCGTTTAGCTACTGCTTTAATTTTAGTCATTCGACCCAGAGGAATAAATATAACCGACATCCACCCTTCACCAGTTTAACGGTTCGAATATCCACCTCTCAATTTGATAAAACTTTATAACTTGCAAGTTAGATCAAATATTATACAATAATCCAAAAACAAAAATATTACAAAGACTTGACCCGAAAGGTACCCCAACCTGATTAATGGTCCTAGTCAGTCACGCGATCTGATCCTGGTCCTATCTGAATTACCACAGAAAAAAAAAGGAACATGTTTGAGTCTTGGTTAGTAGCCAGTCATCACCGGTCTTGCCTAGCCTAACTAGCACAGGGAGCACCCTCACCAAGTCCTATTTGTGCGGCTTAGTTGCATCTAGCAAGAAGAGATCCACATTTTAAAATCAAGGTAAAACCTTTATACACAGCTAAAAATTGAAAATCGGATACTGTGCAATTCCAAAAGCTTCCGCCCAACTAAACTCAGAAACCCTAGTCCTTATCAGCTAATCTGATTATCCATCAAGTAATTCTATATTATTTCATGCCCGAGTACCTGTCTGCGGGGACCCATAACTGTAAGGCAGGTCCTACTACATGTGAACAAATTTAACAAGTGATACGAGTATGTGTTCATCAACCATAGCTGACACAACTACAGTCTGCAACAGATTAACTCGAGAGCAAAAGATGCAGCAAAACTGAAGCAATTCACATAGAATTGAATAATATGCATTTTCAGAAACTG
Source organism: Tanacetum coccineum (assembly GCA_026074375.1). Lineage (NCBI taxonomy): Eukaryota > Viridiplantae > Streptophyta > Magnoliopsida > Asterales > Asteraceae > Tanacetum > Tanacetum coccineum. The sequence goes on along the minus strand of BQNB010075823.1, from coordinate 4,928 downwards.
AACAATGGGTGTGGGAATGTTTAGGCCACATATCTCAACTACAAACTTCAATCACATTTTCTCAAACTTAATGCAAAAGCATTTACATGTAAAAAAAGATTCAAGGGAACTCGAAAAATCATACAGTACTCACTATATCCCCAAACCGACAGTGTATATTTTGGTGTTACAAATCTGAAACACCAACCTCTCGCTTACTGCTAGTGACACGAAGGACGGCTTGGGCACTTAATTTTGGAAGATTGGATTCACAGAACTGCTCCCAAGAATGTACCTGAGGTTGGTCTGAAGAGGTGCCATGTTCCATTGCCTGAGGTTGGTCAGAAAGTGTGCCTTGTTCTGGTGCCTGAGGTTGTTCAGGAGGCGTGCCTTGTTCTGGTGCCTTAGGTTGGTCAGGAGGCGTGCCTTGTTCTGGTGCCAAAACAAGAGATTTTTCATATGCAGTCTGTAGCTCCACCAGAAGAGCACGAGCAGCCTCTCGTGACTCGGGGAGCTTGTCGCTCAGCTGAGATGAAGCTATCTGGATCAATTTGTCAATCCCGTAATCTTTGATTCCCTCAGCACCCTTTATGCGAATAAAAAGATAATTAAAAACATTATCAAAATAAAATAAACATGACAATTAAGGTCAAGGTAACACAATACAACATCCAGAAAGATATTTTCGTAGTTCCATTCACGAGACACTCAAACTAAGACAATAAATGGCGTTAGTGGTAATATTGATCTATTAACCTATATATGGTTAATTTAGGTGATGTTTATCTATAACTGGTCAAATCCGTTAAGTTAAAAGATCTAACTAAGAAGAAAAGGGGTTATAAGAGGGAAAAGTAATCCAAAATGTATTAAAATACATCCGAAATTTGCCACATCTAGTACATAGATGTTGTGCATAAACTATATATATCTCAAAACTCCGGATAAGTGATTGAACTTGTAGATGTAAGTCAGTAAGTGCTAAGACTGTGGCATGCTGCATGCATAGATGTACATCTCTTTTGCATCATGTTTTGGCATGAACAACACAATTTGCAATTATCAACAAAAAACAGGGTTTTAAATTAACTGGAAACTCTAGAAAACAGGAAAGAAGGCAAGAGAGAATATAATGTGCAGAAACAAACACATAACCAGAGAAGTTTCTTGATCTGGTTTAAAAGAAAGCCATTTAAATGTGACTGGAAACAAGATGAACACAGCGCTCAATGGCCGTACTCTTAACACTTAAAACACTTTAAGGGCATCTTACTACCAACAATTACTATACCAAATTAATGTACAGATGGATGTAATTAATACTTTTAACAACTCCTCGGTTGAACAAATTAAACACAGTGGCTAAAGACGTTTTAGAGAAGCCAGAGGTTGAACCACTTAACATCATGGATTAAACTACACATAATAAAGAGGATGCAAAGACTGTGATGTGAAAACATTAGATTTATACAAGAGGTGTCAAGAAGTAACATGATACCGAAGTTAAGGAGATAACTCTGACTGCTTACCAGCCTTGGTACACAACGAGAAACACACAATGAAGCCTTGGCACGAATACGAGGATTTCGGTTCTTAAGATAAGGTTGCAACTTTGGTAACAACAAAACTGGAGAGACCCAAATTGTCAAAGCAATTAAAGCTTTTTCAGCAGCCTCACATACAAAGCGCTTGTCTTGAGATGACTTAAGTAGAAGTACTACAAGCTGAAAGCAGAAATAAAAAAACTGAATCAGTTTTATGGAAGAAATAACCGTTCAAAAAAATAAGGAAGCAACTACAAGCAACAGCAGAGTGCAAAAATATAAAAACAATCACCAGAGGGTCCACGGAATCAATTATGCTATCCCCAAATGCTTTAAAAATGTCTGCAGAAGTCATGATGGCAGTTTTACAAACAGCACTTCTGGGATTCTTCAGGGCCTTCACAACAAGGGAAACCACATTTTCCCTGGCCATATCATAGCAAAACAATTGGTCAGAACGTGTTAAACCCGGGTGTTGGAGAAAACTCCAAATTCTTCAAGCATGAAACGAAATGATAAATGCTTACAATATATCTTGCAATGCTTCCTTATGGTATATTGCCAAACGCCGTACATTATTGAGTGTGTCACAAAGCAAAACCCAATCCTTAGACTCTAACCCAGTAACAAGCACCTGAGAGGAAATGATGAATGTGGTAAAATAACAATAATTCCACCTTTAATTTCAAATGTTATAGAAGAGAGACAACAGTACCTTAAGACTCTCATCAAGATTTTCTAGATTGTCCAGTTTCTCAGATTCAATGTATTCGACTTCTGCAGCAACCACCTCCGCACCACAATCTGCAACCTCGCTAGTTGGTTCATCCAACGTGACAATGCTTATTCTCTGTTTTCCTTTAACATTTTCAACATATGGCTTAGCTAAGATGTCTTTACTCGAGGTCTCATTGGTCCTCTCAGATTTAGGCAACAAATTAAGATCTCTGAGAGCAGTTTCCGACATCATTATACACCTGCAATACATTAAAATACTTAAAACATGAACACTTGACGCATAGTAAAATGTCTACTACAAACAAAGCACGCCCATTATTGTTGAAACAATATCTTGATTAAGCATACTAAAAACTGCTAAAGATCGTATAAGCAAACAAAAAAAAATGTGAAATATGCCCATATACCCTTCATAATTCACTGATTTCCGTCAAGCTAATATTCTTAAGATACGAGAAACAAACACGGTATTAGACCCCCCTTGTATGTTACAGCAACTTTAATACACAGAAAAAACATATTTCTCCGCTTTAATTGACTAAAAGCATTTACATGTTTAGGTTCTTGGTCCTACAACACCTGTTGCATACGCTTTCAAGTAGAGTTAAACCAAAAAACATTTATCATCTATCGGCATTCATTCTTTCTAATGGTACAAAATGATAGTATTTCACTAAGTTGCAACAACCAAACTATTAACAGATCCTAACTCCACACTTAGGAACTTACATGACGAACAAATCAAACTTATAAACAACTTACTAATATTCAAGAACCAAGATCGATAAATAAACTAAAAAATAAAAACAGATCCAACAATAATAACTACAGTACTACACACAAATACACACTTCAAATTCAACAATAATAAATAAGTAAACAAACACTAAAAAAACAAAGTAAAAAATACCAGAGTGTGATGAGAGTGAAGAAATGCGATGTTAAAGTTAGAAATGTGATTTAACTCCGGCGACGGTGATTTTTAATAGTCAGCGAGCGTTGATATGGTGTGTGTCCCCGGTTAAATGGTGTCATGGTATTTACAAATTGGTCCTTCTTTTTTCGATGAAGTCACGTTTCAAGCCTATAGTTAAACAGCGATGGGTTATCATTATTGTTTGTTTTGTGGGGGTGTTAAAAGTCTCTAGTTTGTAATTTTATATAAAATGAAATGGAAAAAAGTGAGGTTGATTTTGGATTTTGGATTTTGGATTTTGGATTTCAAATTTGAATTAGGGGAAGTATTTTTGGATTGGTTTTGTGACATAAATGATTATCCCACTCTTTTACCTGCCTAAAATGCTAAGGAAATTATGGGTATATTTGGCGCGGAGTGGTGGTGGAGCTTTTTAGGGCGGTGAGTAAGAGCATTTTGATTTTTAATGCTTGTTTCGCAAAAGGAGCGGTGAGCATTTTGATTTTTATTAGTCGTTTGGCAAAGGATAAGTGAGCGGTGCTATTTTTTAGGAAAACTATTTTTTCAATGCTTATTTAAGGAGCTTTGACCAAGGAGCGGTGAGCTGTAAGAGCTACTGCTCACTCCTACTGCTCACAGTTACTGCTCACGGCTACTGCTCACAGCTACAGTCACTGCTACTGCTTACTGCTACTGCCCACATCTACTGCTACTTTTAACAAACACACCCTATATAGAATCAATAGAATAGTGTAGTAATATATTCTATCTAACTAAATATATATGATGGGTACTACTATTGGTACTCTTTGACCCATCAAAAAGTACATATGTTTTGTACTTTTCACAACCCCCAATCTTACTTTTCCTCCTGTTTACATTATAATACAGTTTTTTTATCAATTTCTATTTTGTATTTTTTGTCAATTTAATACTTTTGACTTGTTAAACTTTATAATTTATATTCCGCACTTTATGTTTCACGTTTTTATAATATAAAAAAAAGTCAAATAAAAATTAAAAAAACCAGAAAACATAATGAGTACAAATGGCTTTTTAAGGGGGTCTTTATAACCTATCCCATATAACATCTCTATCTCTATCTCTACTACTTTATAAAGCATTTAGTCCATTTTATTTTTAGAAGTCTTAAAGTTTTAAGTAAAAGTACTTCTTTGGAAAAGTTCATGCATACAGCCAACATTAAAAGTCTTTCAAAAAAACGGATCATTTAAAGCCTCCTAACCCTCCAATTCATTTCACAATTATAAATCCCCACATTTCACAAAATAAAACAGCCAGCATTAAAAGTCTTTCAAAAATGCATTTTGTAACATGCTTATTTGTAAAAGTCTATTTAAATAAACATCATTTAAGTCTAAACCACAAACTCAAATACTCATTGAATATAAAAACCTAACACACTAACAAAATTCATTACACCATTTTCATCTCTTTATTTTATCTCTCTTAAAAACACAAACACCTTTCTCTCTTTCTTCAAACCACCAAATCTCGTCGTCTCACATATCAGATTTTGCCGCCACTAGCATTTAGTTCTGCCGCCACCTTTGCCAACATCATGTGTCGTCAGCCGCTACCGCCACCATTATCTCCGCCGTCTGCCAAGCTAATGATTATGGCTTTGGTGGACTAGATGGTTTCAGTGCGCTAGGTGATTTCGGTATGTTTTTTTGGTGATTTTGTGCGGTTTTGGCATATCCATATGAATATTCCCATGTCCATGTACT
>BQNB010075822.1:0-27209 GCA_026074375.1 Tanacetum coccineum | reverse complement strand
CACTTATCTTCACATGCATTCTTGTTCTCCAAACAATCTTTATCTTTTTAATTCGTCTTTATCCTCTTGACAATAGAAAGTCTTCAAACAGTTGTAATCTTTCCACTAGCAGCACTAATAAACATAAGCAGTAGTAATATTATTACTAGCAGTACTAATATACACTAACAGTAGTAACCTGTACTAGCAGTCTTAACTTTTACTACTAACAACACTAACTACTTAGCTTATATTTTAGTCTTCAACACTGAGCAGTCTTAACTTCAACTAACAGCAGTAACTTTATGCTACCAGTACTAAATTATACTAATATTAGTAACTAGCAGTGGTAACATTATACTACCAGTACTAACCACTTAGCATAATTTCCATTATGTACCTGAGCAGCAGTAACTTCTAAGAATCCATGAAGTCTTTTAAGACCCAACAACGTCCTCGTTGTATAGATAAAACAATTAAATTATAAGGGAAAATATAATTAGAATGAAAAACTCCCTGATGTTTTACTCGTGATAATTCTCCAAGATGCGTCCTTGAGCAAAAAGAGTGTTGACTAGGGCTTCAGAATGCCCGGATAAGTTCAACACATGTTTTTTTAGCATATACCATATCATAGTTTCAGCAAGGTCCTGTATAAGAGATTAGAAGATAAGTGAAAATTCTATCTCGCTACAATGGTACAAGAAAACAATTAAACACACAAATGTACAGGGATCAATACGTCGTATCCCAAACCCTAGGATACGCCGTATTGTTCCTGTAGAAACAATTAAATACTGGAAATTAAATATTAAGTTTTTAAAACTGATAACGTCCAGATATCTCTATACGCCGTATCCAGAGGGGTTCGATACGCCATATAGACCGTTTGGGAAGACAAACTCGTGCAACAAACAATTAAAATGCGACAAACAATTAAAATGACCAGGTTGTCTCCCGGGAAGCACTTTTGTTTCAGCTGGTCTTTAAGTTTGACCTTTTTCCTCTTCGTTGTATCTACTTGGTGCGATGTACGGTCCGTCCTTCATCCTTTTTGCAAAAGATGTCATGGTAAATACTTGATACTCCATTAACAGTTCGCGCCCAAGAGTCTCATTCGCGTGTGCATATGGCTAAGAATTCTTCATTACCTCCAATCGTGTATTTGATCACTTTGAATTTGTCTACTCTGCATATTCCCTCGTTGGGCTATTCATTATTTATATTTAAATATTAAGGCATGCCACTTAGATCTATACCACTTGATTTGTCAGCGTCCCCATTATTCTCATCATAGTGGTTTTTATCCTTTTCATTATTAATATTCAAATAGGGTTTGGGGAATGAGCAGTTAGGAGGGTTCTCAGATTTATGCTTCTCCCATTCATCATTGCTCGAAACTTCCTCATTCAATAGTTCTTCCTTTTTCCTAATTTCTATCCAGGTATACAATAGTGCGCGTTTAGTCGTCTCGTCCGCTTGTTTGTGGTCCTTGAACTTCGAGTTCCTCCAGGGTATGAATTCGAGTGGGTCACGACCTTCTTCATCATCATCGCACATCTTATCATAATTGCTAGCACATGATAAGGGATAAAATTTCTTGAAGAATTTCTTCACTAACTCTTCCCAGGTGGAAATATTCCCATCTTCCTCATTCATCCACCATTCCTTCGCTTCCTTCGAAAGTGAGAGAGGGAAGGCTTTCATGCGGAGTTGAAAAGGGTCCGCACCGGCTATTTGAACCAAATCTAGTATTTCAAGAACTTTGCCAATATGCCCGATCACATCTTCTTCACACCTTCCGCTAAAAGCATTGTTTTGTAGTTCAGTTAATAACTCCTTACTGAATTCGATTTTCACATTGCTTTCATCCCTTGGTTTAGCAGGATTTTGTTTTTGAGATTTATTCGAAATAGGTTTAGCCATTGTTCGTCAATCGGTTTCTTGAAATTAAGCACAAATGATCAGTAGGATATTCCCTTGGGGAAGGGAACACATAAAACAGGAAATCGATAACAAAGAATTGTGTTTGCTACTGTATCAGTAAAAGATACGCCGTATTCAATTAGTTTGAATATACCGTATAGGTCTGTTGAATGTCAGTACGCCGTATTGAGTTCTTAGAATACGCCGTATTGCTTAGAAAAATAGATACGCCGTTTATACTGTAGAATTCAATACGTTGTTCTAGGTAGAAGGTTTGATACGTCATATCCAACTGGTGGATACGGCGTATTAGGTGATCAGTCAGAACAGAATACTATTAAAAAATAATTAAATGCGAGAATTTAAACACACAATGCGAATAAATACAAACAGAATTAAATAATTAAAATACACTAAACTAAATTAGTTAATGATTAGAAATACTAATAAGAATAAGTTTTAATTAATTCACTCCCCGGCAGCGGCGCCAAAAACCTGATGTGCTGTCGTGTAGGGTCAATTATTTAATTTTTAAGTTTTAAATTTATATTTAGCCGACAAACCTAAAACAACACTTTAACGAGTAGTGTACCCAGTCAAGATGGAGTTCGCGGTAAGTAGGGTGTCGAACACTAAGAGTGGAACGTTAATCCTGTATTCTATCAGTATTTTAATTAGTCTATTTACTGGTTAAACCTATGCTATGTACGTTGTCTAATGATATGGGGGTTTTTAGCCTGAGAGACTGGCACAGGTTCGGTGGAAACAAATATCAATTCAATAGACAATAAACACAAAAGAAGAAGATTAGAAGATATAAAAGCAGTACAAGCCAAATGATAGAAAACGGTATTAGCCATATTAAATCCGGTTCAATTGGTTTGTTTGTTTTAGTGCAATGATTTACTTATCTTGAAGCGGCATATCATTCTTAAGACTTAGGCGAGACATCATCCTAAGACCTAGATACGATTAATCCTGTCATAATTAACGCATCCCCATAAAGCATCCTTTAGTTTAATTATAATCTATCTTAGAGGATTAAAGCAGTGGTGATCCTGTTAAAACTCTAGCCTAACGGAACTTTACCCACTTATTGTTTGACGGTGTTTTATATACTGGTAGTCCACTGTTCCAATCTTTATCAGTCAATTAAGAGCATGATTGCTAAAACATAAACGGGTCACCTACCGGTACAACTAAGCTCATAATTTAAAGACAAAGATAGAATGTTATTTGTGATCCTATTGGTCCAGTAATATGAAACACGATATGGAGAGTTATCCCGGTATCTAGATTACTTGGTCCATATCACCTGATCCAGTTGAATGATAGGTCGCATATTCAAACACATAAACAAGTATAAGATGATAAACATAATTAAACAATCAACGATAAATTAAGAAATTGATTTTAAAACAAACCAAACCTTAAACTTTCATTAAGATGGCTAATACCCGAGGGTATTAGCCCACAACCATTGTAATTATACAAGCATAATCAAACAATTAAAATCGAATAATTAAGAGAGTAAAAATTACACAATGTCTTCTATGGAGTCATGATCAATGCTTGACCTTGGTGGCTGATCTTCTCTTTTAAAATTCATCTTTAATGAGTATGGTATAAGGAATATGATATTGCACACTGAAAACTCGTTTTTGAGTCTTCTATTTATAGTGTTTGAAAAAGACCCGATACGCCGTATCTGGCAAGGTCGATACGGCATATTGGGTTGGATTCCTTGGAGTGCGCGCTACGTTCAAATCAATCAATGATATCATTCCTAATTTACTTGATTTATTGTATCTTCTAATAGTTATCTTCATGGATACGGCGTATGTTGACAGCATGGATACGTCGTATTGGGAATTGGTCAAACGCGTTTGCTAGTGAAGTCTTGGCGTAGATACGCCGATACGGCGTATTGGTGAAATTTCAGCAATCTTCAAATATCTTCGTTTTTGCTCCAAATTATGCGCCTTTTAACTTGTCTTCACAAAACACTCCTGAATTACTGCATTTATCAACTTTAAAGCAATTAAGTACCAAATAATGCAATAATTAAATAAAAGTGGGCAAAACAAATGGGATAAATGATATAATAAAGTGACGTTATTTGATGTCATCACACCCTAATACACCGTATTGGCCTAGCTCAATACAACGTATCCAGACTTTTTCAAACACTATAAATAGAAGACTCAAAAATGAGTTTTCAGTGTGCAAAATCATATTCTTCATACCATACACATAAAAGATGATTTTCTGAAGAAAAGAAGAGAAACCAAAGGTCAAGCATCGATCACGATTCCATAGAAGACACCGTGAAATTCCTATACTCTTGTAATCATTTAATTTTTGGTATCATTTGGTAAAACGTTTAGTTTACCTTAGTTATTTGATCACGTTTGTATAATTACAATGGTTATGGGATAATACCATAGGGTATTAGCCATCTTAATGAAGATTTAATGTTTGGTTTATTTTAAAATCGATTTCTTAATTTATCGATGAAAGTTTAATTATGTTTATCACATGATACTTGTCTACGTGTCTGAATATGCGACCTGTCATTCAACTGGGTCTAGTTATGCCTAACAAGTGAACTAGATACTGGGATAGCTCTCTATATCGTGTTTTATATTACTGGACCAATAAGATCACAAATAACGTTCTGTCTTTATCTTTAAATTATGAGCTTAGTTGGACCGACAGGTGACTCGTAATGTTTCAACAAGTATGTTCTTAATTCATAAAGATTTGAAAAGTGAACTTCCATTATATAAAATATCGTCAAACAGTAAGTGGGTAAAATCCCGATGGGCTAGGGTTTGACAAGATCACCATTGCTTTAATCCCTAGATAGATTATAATTAAACTAAAAAGATGCTTTATGCGGCTAAGTTAATTGTGACAGTATTCAACGTGTCTATGTCTTAGGATGATGTCCCACCTAAGTCTTAAGAATGATATGTCGCTTCGGGATAAGAAATCATTGCACTAAATAAACAAATCAACCTTTAATCGGATTTAATATGGATAATACGATTATCTATCATTTGGCTTGTACCGCTCTTTTATCTTCTGATTGTTTTCTAGCATATTTATAGTGTTTAGAATTGATTATTGTCACCATAAAACCTGTGTCAGTCTCTCAGACTGAAAAAACCCCATATCATTAGAAACGTATATAACATAGGTTTAACTAGTAATTAGAATTAACTCAATTAGAGTAATTAAAATACTGATAGAATATAAGGTTAACGACCTCGCTCTTAGTGTTCGATACCCTACTTACCACGAAACTCTACTCGATCGGGTACACTGCCCATTAAAGTGTTGTTTTAGGATAAGTTAGCTAAATATAGATTTAAAACTTGGTAATCAATAAATTAACCCTACACGATAGCACATCAAGTTTTTGGCGCCGTTGTCGGGGAGTGAAGTTGTTTAATTCTTGTTTATATTAGTGTTTTAGTTTAGTTTAGTGTAGCTTAGATTAATTTGCATATTTGTGTGTGTTTGTTTTGTGTGTTTGATTATTTGCATTGTATAATTCTGCATATTGTGTGTTTGTGTGTTTTATGCATTATTACAGTATTCTGTAATTTTCTGAGTCGAATACAGAATACGACGTATTCAACTTCTTGGATACGGCATATAATTTTTTTTCAAAATAATACAGCGTATTCGACTCTATCATCAATACGGCGTATTCAGTTAACTGAATACAACGTATTAGTTTATTTGACCATTTTCTTTCCTAGCGAATTTATTACATGTTAAAATGGATGACCCCAACATTACTATAGAGGATTATATCAGACTTGAGGAAGAAAAAGCTTGTAGGCGTGGTCAGGTGTATAACTGGGAGACTGCTATGTACGGTAAGATCTGGTGTAATGAAGACGTTCACGACCTCAGATCTATTGAAACAGAATTCTCAGCTATAGTCTTAAATGACGCGTTAACATCTGAAGTAGCACTCTCGTGTAAACCCACGGTAAGTCCTCTTAACGACAATCAAATTGACTTTAGAATATCGTTTGACGAATCTGACAATGAAGATTACATGGTAATTTTTGACAAAAAATCGTTTTCTTATAAAATAAATTTTGTTAATGATTTGAAAACGGATTCGGAAAATGATAATTAAAAAGTCAATATGCCTTCATTTCCGTCACCCGAGCCTACGGCCAGTTATTTTGATGATTTAGACTTCCTTAAAGATTTTGAGAAAGAATTTACATCCATTGTTTACATTGATGCTCGAACGTCTAAATCAGAATTATTAACTAAACCTACTATAAGTCCTCAACATATCGATGAATTTAATTTGAAAGATGAAACATCATTGTCCGAATGTGATAAAGAGGAACAAAACGTTATATACTTTAATGATTTATTTCCTTTCAATGTAATTTACTCTGATGATTCAAAATCAGATAAGGACAATGATGATGATAAAATCGATATCAAACACTCTTCGGGGGGTAATGTAATAAATACTGATGATGGTGCTTATGCACAAAGGTCAAATAAGATTTTGGAAACAAGTCATGATACATCTAATAAATTTTTCAAAACTAAAACTTTTATCAAGGAATTAAATTTTAATATCATGACTTGGAATCATCTTAACAAAAGGATGTCATTCATTTTCCTAATCAAGAATTTGTATGTGCCATTTGGCATCCCGTTCGACCCCAAATTATTTTATAAGGATGGGATTAAATTGGGGCAAGTCTAACTTAAAGACTTTTCTGTAAACAAAGTGCTTGCCGGGAGACAACTCGGAATGTATTTTCAAATTTTTTATCAAGTATTTCTTCCCAAACTATCTATACAGTGTATCCAAACCCCATGGATATGGCGTATTGACCTTCTGGACATTATCCAGTCTTTATTTTTTAGCACAGTTGATACGGCGTATTCGTTAAACGGATATAACATATTCGACACATGTATCAATACGGCGTATCCTGGGGTATGGATACGCCGTATCGACTTCCTATATAGTTTTAGGTTTTTATTTCGAGTCTAACTAGCGAATACACGGAGAAGGAAATTGCACTTGTTTTCTTATGTTTAATATAAGAACCTTCTGAACGAAAAGATTTGGTGGACTGCATATTTTTTGGAATTTTGCGTGTGCTGTTCATGCTAGGATTCAGACCCGCTTTTGTACACACATTCTTGCTCATAAACGCTACATGGAGAATCTACCGAGAAAAATATCAGGGGAGTTTCTCATTCTAATTCTTTTAAATTCTCGTTTTTAATGTTTTATCTATACAACGAGGACGTTGTATAATTCAAGTGGGGGGATGGGAATTAGAATGTATACTTGTCCTATTTTCACACTAAAATGCTTAAATTATGCTCAAATTTTAAATTTTTTCAAGCATACTTTTGTGAAATTACTTGATACATAACCTGCACACAATAAACCTTATTAGATATTGTAAGGATTTAGCCTTATCCGTTTCCAAATGTTTACTAAAAATTTCACAAAAATTATGAGTGTGTCGATGATGTACAGGACTTTAAAACTTGGCTTGGTATATCACTCGAGACCACGACGATGAGTACTATGGATTTAGATGAAGAAACATTTTTAACTGGTAAATTTCTAGGAATACACCAAAAAGCCTAAATGTTATAAAATTAACTAACTACACTGGTTAGTTAAACCCCGTGTAACCATTTGCTTACTCTCACTATAAGAGTAAGATCCCTTAGAAAAACCCGTTGAGCCATTCCTGTCTTTTTCACACCATATATTTATTTCGTTACACCTTTACACCTTAGCCTACCATGTAGATTAAGCCTACTTAATCAAAGTTGCTAGTTGCTTTTGTGTAAAGTTTTGTATTTCCTGTGTCAAAGTGAAATTTTCTATCTCCGGTTAGGTCGGTAAATTTCACAATGCAATGGAAAATATGTAGCTCATGTATTTTGCTACTTTCGCGATTATGTATTATGTCTGAAGATGAAGTGTTAAAGAAAAAATTATCCGGATGAATTATGATTGTGAAGACGGTGAATTTGCATCGTGATTTATGTTATGAAAAAAAATGGAAAAATAGAAAATGCATCAAAAAAGAGAAGGATGATTGATAGTCGGTTCGCTAAACTTAAACTGATGAAATACTTGGAAGGATTGATTATTCGTTGATATATGGATGATGTATAGTTTTGTATAAAGTGGCCGATATCACCACTTTTGTAAAAGTATGTAACTTTGGGATGTTCGGGAAGTTGACCGTTATGGGAATGCCAAAGTAGGTTGTCTTTGTCATTTCTATGATCGAGGCGTTTGTATATATTTTGAGTCTTTATCATGGAACGGTCATGGAAAGTTACTAGAAACTACCTTATTTGTTCAAGCTTAATCTATTTGTTTTGTGAATTTTATATAACAACAATTTTCTCCCCTTTCCTAGCAATTAACCTTAGGTTTTACTCGAACGAGGTTGAGATCGAGTCATGCATGTCTATTCCATCGTTACGGCCATGTATGCGTGATTCAGCCACCTTGTTGGTTTATTACTTTTGGTGAAAGTTAGAAGAATCCTAACCTATATCGTTCTTCATCCTAACCCTTGGTTAAACTCAAATAAGGATGTGATCGAACACACATGTCTATTCCGTTGTTACGGCCGTGTATGTGTGCTTCAACTGCCTTGTTGGTGTGGTACTATCGGTGAACGATTGTAAGAATGATCAACCCTTGGCCTTATAATAAAAACCCAATTTATCTTTTGACTTGTTTCTCCTTAGATCTAGTGGTGGAGATGTGTATCCTTGCCAAGCATATGATATGAAACTAATCATGACCGAGCAATTGAGCCTAACAATTAAATGTTACACCCTGGATTAGTTGAGTGATCTGAGTGTTTTCATTTCCATATTTTGTGAGGTGCTTGGTCTTGTACAGGTGATTAAAAGGAAAGAAGTACTTAAACGGAAAAATCCTTAACTTCGGTTAGGATACATTTTCAATATAATTTAGAGTCTACTTGAGGACAAGTAGGATTCAAGTGAGGGGATATTTGATGACATCAAATAACGTTACATTTATACCATTATTTATCCCAAATAAGTTACCTACTTTTATATAATTATTGCAAGAATTTGTACTTAATTGCTTAAAAGTGTTATTTGCAGTAATTAAGGACTGGTTTGTAAAGACATGCTAAAAGGTACATATTTTGGAGCTAAAATGATGATATTTGAAGACTGCATATTTCTGACCAATACGCCTTATCCACAAAAAGAGATACGGCGTATCAGCGCCTGAACTTCACAAGAAAATGCGTATTATCACTTCTCAATACGGCGTATCCACGTTTACCTATACGGCTGAGATTTGGTGAATAAATATATTTTGGGAAGATATATCATATTGATTATAAACTTTGCACGCACTCCAAGGGAAACACCCTAATACGCCGTATTGACCTAGCTCAATACGGCGTATCCAGACTTTTTCAGACACTATAATTAGAAGACTCAAAAATGAGTTTTCAGTGTACAAAATCATATTCTTCATACCATACACATAAAAGATGATTTTTTGAAGAAAAGAAGAGCAACAAAAGGTCATGCATCGATCACGATTCCATAGAAGACATCGTGTAATTCCTATACTCTTGTAATCATTTAATTTTTGGTATCGTTCGGTAAAACGTTTAGTTTACCTTGGTTATTTGATCACGCTTGTATAATTATAATGGTTATGGGCTAATACCCTAGGGTATTAGCCATCTTAATGAAGATTTAATGTTTGGTTTGTTTTAAAATCGATTTCTTAATTTATCGTTAAAAGTTTAATTATGTTTATCACATGATACTTGTCTATGTGTCTGAATATGCGACCTATCATTCAACTGGGTCTAGTTATGCCTAACAAGTGAACTAGATACTGGGATAGCTCTCCATATCGTGTTTTATATTACTGGACCAATAGGATCACAAATAATGTTCTGTCTTTGTCTTAAATTATGAGCTTAGTTGGACCGGCAAGTGACCCGTAATGTTTTAACAGGTATGTTCTTAATTAATTGATAAAGATTTGAACAGTGAACTATCAATATATAAAATACCGTTAAACAGTAAGTGGGTAAAGTCTCGATGGGCTAGGGTTTGACAAGATCACCATTGCTTTAATCCCTAGATAGATTATAATTAAACTAAAAGGATGCTTTATGCGGATACGTTAATTATGACAGGATTCAACGTGTCTAGGTCTTAGGATGATGTCCCGCCTAAGTCTTAAGAATGATATGCCGCTTCGAGATAAGAAATCATTGCACTAAATAAACAAACCAGCGTTTAATCGGATTTAATATGGCTAATACGGTTTTCTATCATTTGGCTTGTACCGCTCTTTTATCTTTTGATTGTTTTCTTGCATGTTTATTGTGTTTAGAATTGATTATTGTCACCATAAAACCTGTGCCAGTCTCTCAGGCTGAAAACCCCCCATTACCATTAGAACTAGGTTTAGCATAGGTTTAACAAGTAATTAGAATTAACTTAATTAGAGTAATTAAAATACTGATAGAATATAAGGTTAACGACCTCGCTCTTAGTGTTCGACACCCTACTTACCACGAAACTCCACCCGATCGGGTACACTGCCCGTTAAAGTGTTGTTTTAGGATAAGTCGGCTAAATATAAATTTAAAACTTGGTAATCAATAAATTGACCCTACACGACAGCACATCAAGTTTTTGGCGCCGTTGCCGGGGAGTGAAAAAGTTTAACCTTTAATTTTATTAGTATTTCTAACCATTAGCTTAGAATAATTTAATTAGTGTAATTTAATTTTGTTTGTATTTAATTTAATTGTGTGTTTAATTCCTGACCAATTAATCTGTCACACCCTGAGAATTTTAGGTAAATATTTTAAACTTTTCTGACAATTATTTTTGACTTTTAAACGTTATGTTTGAATCCGGCAGTTTACCGGGAAGTTAACTTGTGTAAATCTGAAAAACGTCACCGGACGCATTCTGACTTCGGATTTTGATTAGTTTAGATATTATATGAGTTATTTTATCTTTTCTAAGTTTTTTGTAGTTTACGATCACTCTCGGTATTTATTTTTACGTCTTAATGTTTAAATTGCGTTTTTCGCGTTTTTGACCTAACGGAACCCCGAAAACTCAAAATCTTTTCGTGTAAACTTTAGTTATCGTCCATCTTATATTCTTAAGTGAAAAATTTTGTTCATATCCCTCCCCCTATACATATGGATGCCTAAACCAAAACCAAATGCACCATGAGTCTTGAAATTAAACCAAGAGCATCTTATTTGAATTTTCCATGCATGTGATGGATAGTGACACATGAGAGTGTCATTCTCATTCACATTTTATCAAGTTATACCAAGCCATGTGACACTTACATATCTTGACTTCATTTGACCAACTCAAGACTAACATATGTACATAATATGAACCATGATACAAAAATTTGAACCAAAATGGTCCCTTATGGCTAGGTTCGGCCGAAGATGGGTACACACACACTCTTGGTGTGTGTTGGTCACTTGATGCTACAAAACACAAACCCTAAACTTTCCCTTGGCCTATAAATACATTGCATACTTCCAACTTAGGGTTTCATAATCATTTTCAAGCCACCAACAAAATTTTCTTCTCTCTTTTCCTCTCCTCTTGGCCACGACATACATACACACACATATACTTTCCATAGTTTTGATTTCTATTAAGATCCACTCATTCTAAGTTCATTTCTAAGGTTACTTAACGTGTTTGCAAGTATTGGTTCTTTGATTCAAGGGTTTTTCTTCAAGATCTAAGTTAGGGTTTCATATTTTATTAGTGGGTTTTATAGATCTATTATTTTGGGGTATAGATCTTGTGATTTCACTACTTATTTTTACTCTTGTAAGTATCTTGAATCTTTCTTTGTTGTTTTCCTTATGTTCTTCTTATATGTTCAAGATCCATACATCCATATGTTGTGTTTCAATTTTTTTGAAAGATTATAAAACAAGATTTTATAAATAATGATGTTCTATTTATTTCACTAGTTAAATACTATGTTCTTGGTGAGATGAGAGTGAGATGAGAGTTGCAATAATAGAAATGAAGGGTTTAGGTTAGTTTTAAGTGTGGTTTTGTTGTGGATTAGTTGTGAATGGAGATTAGACTATATTAGGCACTATTGTGAAGTTATGGTCGGATTTGGTGCGTTTTTTTTGACAAAAAGTGCTTTGTTATGAGGTTTGGTCGACCTTAAAATGTTTTTATTAGGCGTTAAATGTAGTTTTTGGAGAGATCGTTTCGAGTAGATAGTTTTCACATATATCGCACATTATATTGGATTTAAAACAAACCCAAGTTTTAGCCAAATGAAATTGATAACAGTTTTCGACAAACGGTTTGAATAGTGTGCTGAAGTGAATAGTAAAATGAGTTTTCGAACACTTTTGGACATTTTTGGACTTTATAAACACTAGCGAAACATATAGTAACACATACCTATTGATTAATATCATTTAAAGAAGTCGTTAATATATTTTGGGAAAAGTGAGGATAAAGTTATAAATTTGTAAGTTTGGTAAAAATTTATGCGATAACCAGACATAGAAGTTAAGCGGATTAAGGCTCGCTAGTGCGTTTGAAAATAATTTAAACTATATAATATATGGGACGGTATGAACGTTTTGAACTATAGAACTTTTCCTAAAATAGAAATCTTTCTAAAAATAGTAATTTATTGGTTTATCTCCAAAACTTAACAAAAACAATATGATATTTATTTCGTATGATTTGTAATCAAAAAAACTAGGCAAACACACATGGATGTATTTTGGTGATGAACATATTGTGCAATTCTTGGCATACTTTCCGTGTTTCTAAGACGCGTTATTATTCTAGGTCGCGGCTAGATTTTTATATCATCTTTTCTTGCGTGATTATCATTTGCTCATTTTGCTAAAGGTGAGTTCATAGCCCCACGTTTTACTACTTTTACTTTATTGTTTTGGGGTGAGGAATATTGCTTGCTTTTAAACTATAGACACAGTTTATTTCGTTTGCTTTTCCTGATTACGTGTGCTCTAACTAGCGAATAGACACTAATGCCACGACTCATCTTGAACCGTCAATTGGTTGATTCAGACCGTACTGGTTAAGTGATGCAGCGAGTGTATATAAATAGTTCTATTGGAGTAATTATCACTATCCGGGTAAGTAGCGCTCACCTAGATCTCGGAGGTTCCGAAAATTTGGATATATACCATGTTAGAATGTCAAATAGGTGAGCTTGGTCAGTATACCCTTTAGGGCGAGGGAATACTATTTGGTATATATATGCTTCCTTTTTAAATAGAGCTTCGGTTGTTCCATGAAGCTTAGTGAAACAGTAAATATATACTTTTAATGTGGATGTTGTATTTTTATATAACTGTCACAGGCGTTACTGTGAACTTTGGTGGGGGGTTCCACCTTTAATACTAAACTTAAACCTTGAATTCACTCAACTTTATTTGACCGTTTTGCATGTTTTTTCAAGGGTTAGCATGTGGATGTCTTTGCTTGCTTAATGTTGTTGCTGTGATTGGGCGATTTCAGAATTCGTTCATTATCTACTGTTTAAACATTGTGTGTCAATTTCTTAAAACTTTCATTCGCTTCCGCTAATATTTTTAAACTTTATGTCAAACCTTTTTCTATTTTTACTTAATGCAACGGTGTGGCAATTTCAAACGTACCATTAGAGGGTCGTTCTTTGTATCTTATGTGATGTTTATTTTATTATGACGTCACGCCCCCCAGATACGTATTTTCCGTCCAGGCCCCGTTCGGGAGTGTGACAGATTTGGTATCCAGGGAGCCAAGGTTATAGAGAACCAGGTAGTATCTCTAGGTCTGGTCTATAACTAGGATGGGATCCTACGTACTTTACCTGTTTGCATATATATCTTATTATAATAGTGCCTAATATATAATCCGTACATATTATATATTATATTGGCCATATTTCACTATTCATCAGTTTGCCTATAATCATATTTCGGCATCAATTATTTCTTGGCTTTGCTTTACTCGTGCATGGTTTACAGATAAAGACGTTGCATGGTTTCATATAAAGAGATTTATATAAACTTGTGCTTGTGTAGGTCATGGTTGCTCCTATTATTTCTATTTTGTCTGATTCGTCTAAGGAGAGCGTAGGCTCTCATGCCCCACGATTGATTCTCTTTGGTGCTATTCCTGCTATTATCCCTATTATCCCTGAGGTTCCTACTGTTCCATCTGACCCTATAGTTGCACCGGAGGCGGGGACAGTTTTAGTCGTCTCACCTACCAGGGTACTTGATTTAGTGGATTATTCATTTTCTTCTTATTCTGATCCATCGGAGGATTCTTTACCTCCTGTACCAGATTTTCCATTGGTTTCACCCTCGGGATCGTCATCTTATGATACTCTTGCACCATTATTAGAGTTTCCCCTTGCCCTTATTGTTGCCCCACCCGGGATTCGTCGACGTTCAACGACTCTTATCCGACCCGGTGAGGCTATCCCTTTCAGTCGGCCTTACCGCACCTAGTCTAACGGGCCGCGTAGATTGTTGGCTGCGAGGAAGAGAGTTGGACCCATTCCTCATCCTAGACTTGCATGGAGACGTGTATCTCATCATTCATCGGATCGTCATTCTTCACCAGACTCATCTTCTTCTAGTTCACCTTCAGATCATTCCTTATCCGAACATACACCACCAGACACCACCGATGCTGATACATCTACACCACCAAGATTTGTTCATCGATCACTTGCTAGGACTCCACGACGTAGTGAGGCATTTAGACGCTGGAGGTCTGCACCATTGTCTACCCCTTACCTACCGACTACATCAGAGTCATACTTAGGTTTATCTTCTGAGAGGTCAATGGATTCATCTTCACCTTTTTCTGGACCATCTAGCAAGAGACGTAGGTCCCCTATAGCTTCAGTACCATCACCTACTCATGATTCGAGGTCGATAGCCCCTACTCCTGCTGATCTCTTACCACCTCGCAAGAGGTTTAGAGATTCATACTCGTTAGAGGATAGCGGGGAGGAGCATATGGAGGTGGATACTGCTGATATAGAGGCTGATGCAGATGTAGGTATTAATGATGGAGTTGTAGCTCACACTAGGGATGGTGTAGGTATGAGAGTTGATATTACTGCTAGTGATGTTAGGGAGGATGATGAGGAGTTTGAGGCAGAGGCTAGTGTGGCAGACACGAGAGATATCACTGTAGATCCATTGGCTATTGGTGATAGTTTCGAGTCTTCTAGAGGAGGTATTCCTGATCTTGAAGGATACCATTTATGATATAGTTCACTACATGTCAGAGGTTTGTATTGATAGGATTACTGAGATTGAGACCACTCTAAGACAGTTGGAGACTAGTTAGTTGGTAGCTAGTAGAGAGCGAGCTAGTTTGGTTGAGAGGATTGGGAGTTTAAGATTGGAGTACCTAAAGGTTCGAGCCATGTTGAGTATAGAGAGAGATCAGGTTGACAGTATTCGTTGGCACATGGCACTTTTACATGAGGAGTTTCGTCAGGTTCGTAGGGATCGTGATGATACTCGGAGGAGACTTAGGAGGTTGGAGTCGTATGTTGAGAGACATTTGGGTTTTCACCCTTAGACTAGTAGTACCATGATCATGTAGGACATTAGACTGATGGTTAGGTCTAGATGTTGCAGTAGAAATAATTGTAAATCATGTACCTATTTTGGGTTGGTTGTAACCGAATTATGCTTTTATTCATGAAATGAAAAGCTTGTTTTGATTCTCTTGCGTATTCATCTATATTGTTATTTACTTATCCTGGCAAAACATGTTCTATTGTATTTTTCTATATAAACCTTATTTACCATTTATAATGGCTATACCTCGTATCGGATCTCATCAAGTGTTATGTCTTGTAATATAGAACAATGCATATCACTCGCTCCAGTATGACCCTTGAAGCAATCAAAGAACTCGTTAACCGACATATGGAAGAAGTGTTGGCTGCTCATGAGGTGACCGGTGCCGCCAATGCTCTCGAGGCTGAGAATCAAAGCCATAACAGTAGTGACGGCGATAATGGAAATGGCGGTAATGTAAATGGTAAGAATGGAAATGGTGGAAATGGAAATCCAAACGAGAATGGTAGAGGTGATAGACCTGTTGTTAGAGAATGCACATATCAGGACTTCATGAAGTGTCAACCACTCAACTTTAAGGGAAGGGAAGGAGTTGTCGGGTTGATAAGGTGGTTTGAGAAGACGGAAACAGTGTTCCATATCAGCAACTGCCTAGAGAAGTCCTAAGTTATGTATGCTACTTGCACCTTGTTGAACAGTGCACTAAGTTGGTGGAACTCACACAAGAGAACCATTGGAACTGATGCTGCATTTGCCATGTCATAGAGAGAGCTCATGAAGCTAATGACTGAGGTGTACTGTCTAAGGAGTGAAATTTAGAAAATGGAGACTGAATTGTGAAACTTAACCATGAAGAACAATGATTTGGTTGTCTATAGTCAGAGATTCCAAAAGCTTACTATGTTGTGCACCAAAATGCTTCCTAAGGAAGAGGACCGAGTTGAGAGGTATATTGGAGGTCTCCTAAATAATATCCAGGGTAATGTAATTGCTGCAGAGCCTACGAGTCTCCAAGATGATGTTCGGATTGCGAACAACTTAATGGACCAAAAGTTGAAAGGTTATGCTATGAAAAATGTTGAAAACAAAAAAAGATTGGAGGTCAATCAGAGAGACAACCGTGGTTAGCAACCACCATTTAAAAGACTAAATGTTGGAGGTCAGAATGTAGCAAAAGCCTATACGGCTGGCAACAATGAGAAGAAACCGTATAATGGATCATTGCCTTTCTGTAACAAGTGTAAGATTTACCATGAAGGACCATGCATAGTGAGATGTGGGAACTGTAACAAGGACGGGCATTTGACCTGGGATTGTAAGGTCACAATCTCTACTACATCTACTCAGAGGGGTCAAGTAGTGAATCAGAGGGTCGTAACTTGTTTCGAGTGTGGAAGACAAGGACACTTCAGAAGTGATTGCCTAAAGTTGAAGGATCAAAACCGTGGAAACAAAGCTGGAAACAAGAATGGAGTTGGTGAAGCAAGAGGGAAAGCATATGTGCTAGGTAGAGGAGACGCTAACACCGATTCAAATGTCGTCAAGGGTACGTTTATTCTCAACAATCATTATGCTTTCATATTATTTGATTCGGGTGCCGATAGAAGTTTCGTATCGACAACATTTAGTACTTTGCTTGATATAACCCCCGATACTTTAGACGTTAGCTATGCTGTCGAATTAGCCGACAGAAGAATTTTTTAAACCAATACCGTGTTTAGAGGTTGTACATTAGGATTATTAGGTCACCCATTCAATATTGACCTAATGCCGGTAGAACTTGGAAGCTTTGACGCCATCATCGGCATGGATTGGTTAGCGAACCATCATGCAGTGATCGTTTGCGATGAGAAGGTCATGCGGATTCCCTATGGAGATGAAGTTTTGATAGTCCAAGGTGATGGAGGCGGTAGAAGAGAGAAGTCGAAGTTAGCATTATATCGTGCACTAAAACTCAGAAGTATGTTGAGAAAGGATGCCTAATTTTTCTGGCACAAGTAACAAAGAAGGAAACTGGAGACAAGTCGGAGGAGAAGCGACTTGAGGACGTGTCGACTGTACGGGACTTTTCGGAGGTCTTTCCAGAGGACTTAACTGGATTACCGCCAACGCGACAAGTTGAATTTCAAATTGACTTGGTCCCTGGTGCTGCACTTGTGGCACGAGCTCCGTATAGATTAGCATCGTCAGAACTGCAAAAATTGTCTACTCAACTACAAGAACTTTCTGAAAAAGGATTCATAAGACCAAGTTCCTCACCCTGGGGATCCCTGGTCTTGTTTGACAAAAAGAAAGATGGATCTTTCTAGATGTGTATCGACTACCGTGAGCTGAACAAGTTGACGGTGAAGAACTGATATCCACTTATGAGAATTAACGATTTATTTGATCAGTTGCAAGGATCAAGTGTCTACTCGAAGATCGACTTAAGGTCTGGTTATCACCAACTCAGAGTTTGTGACAAGGACATTCCAAAGACGGCGTTTAGGACTCGCTATGGTTACTACGAATTCCAAGTAATGCCTTTTGGATTGACTAACGCACCGGCAGTATTCATGGACTTGATGAATCGGGTGTGCAAATCGTACTTAGATAAATTCGTGATCATTTTTATTGATGACATCTTGATCTACTCCAAGAGCGAGGAGGAGCATGCAGAACACCTTAAGTTAATTTTGTAGTTACTTAAGAAAGAGGAATTGTACGCCAAGTTTTCGAAGTGCGATTTTTGGCTGTCAAGGGTACAATTTCTTGGTAATGTGATTGATAGTGAAGGCATTCACGTGGACCCAGCTAAGATTGAGTCCATCAAAGATTGGGCATCGCCCAAGACTCTGATAGAAATTCGTCAATTTTTAGGACTTGCCGGCTATTACCGACGATTTATATAAGGTTTCTCAAAGATTGCCAAACCCATGACAAAGTTGACTCAAAAGAACATGAAGTTCGATTAGACCGAAAAGGCAGAAGCTGCATTCTAACTGTTGAAGGAAAAGTTGTGTAGTGCACCGATCTTATCTTTGCCCGAAGGTAGTGAAAACTTTGTGGTTTACTGTGATGCTTCTCGTAAAGGGTTGGGCGTAGTTCTGATGCAAAAGGAGAGAGTCATAGCTTACGCATCACGCCAACTCAAGATTCACGAGAAAAATTACACCACACACGACTTAGATCTGGGAGCGGTGGTGTTTGCTCTTAAGATGTGGAGACATTACCTGTACGGTACGAAGTGTGTTGTGTTCACTGATCACAAGAGTTTGCAACATATTCTAGATCAGAAAGAGTTAAACATGAGACAATATAGATGGTTAGAGCTGTTGAGTGATTATGACTGCGAGATACGTTATCATCCGAGGAAGGCGAACGTGGTGGCGGATGCCTTGAGCCGAAAGGAATAGATCAAGCCACTACGAGTTCGAGCTTTGGTTATGACGATTAGTCTGAACCTCCCTATGCAGATTTTAGATGCTCAGGTTGAGGCAAGAAAGGAGGAGAATTATGGAACCGAAGATCTATGTGGTATGATTAAGAAGCTAGAGCCGCGTATTGATGGAACGTTGTGCTTAAATAGGAGAAGTTGGATACCTTGTCGAGGTAATTTAAGGGAACTGATTATGTATGAGTCGCATAAGTCAAAATATTCAATACATCCTGGATCGGACAAGATGTATCAGGATTTAAAGAAACTGTATTGGTGGCCGAATATGAAAGCTAAGATTGCCACTTACGTCAGTAAGTGTTTGACATGTGCCAAAGTCAAGGCCGAATGCCAAAAACCATCCGGTTTGTTGGTTCAGCCTGTGATCCCAATATGGAAATGGGAGAATATTACAATGGATTTCGTCACTAAGTTACCAAAAACATCAACTGGTCAAGATACAATTTGGGTAATTGTTGACCGACTGACAAAATCTGCTCATTTCTTACCAATGAAGGAAACCGACTTAATGGTTAAGTTGACGAGACAATACTTGAAGGAAGTAGTCTCGAGGGATGGAGTGCCAGTTTTGATCATTTCTGATCGGGACAGTAAATTTGCATCTCATTTATAGATATCACTAAACAAAGCTCTAGGTACTCAACTAGATATGAGTACGGCTTACCATCCACAAACTGATGGTCAAAGTGAAAGCACCATCCAGACTTTAGAGGACATGTTGCGTGCTTGTGTGATGGATTTTGGGAAAGGTTGAGATAGACACCTACCTTTGGTAGAGTTTTCTTACAACAACAGTTATCACACTAGTATCAAACCTGCATCGTTTGAAGCTCTCTACGGCCGAAAATGTCGATCGCCTATTTGTTGGGCTGAGGTTGGAGACGCTCAGCTCACTGGTCCGAAAATTGTTCATGAAACAACTGAGAAGATCATTCAAATCAAAAAGAGAATTCAAGCTGCCCGATATAGGCAGAAGAGCTATGCCGATAGGAGGCGTAAGCCATTAGAATTTGAGGTTGGAGACAAGGTCATGTTGAAAGTGTCGCCATGGAAAGGGGTGATACGTTTTGGAAAATGGGGGAAGCTGAACCCTCGTTATATAGAAGCTTTCAAGATTATCGCTAAAGTGGGAATGCTTGCTTATCGACTTGAACTCCTAGAGCAATTAAGCCGAGTTTATAGTACTTTTCATGTTTCCAATCTGAAGAAGTGTTTCGTAGACGAACCCCTAGCTATTCTGTTAGATGAAATCCAGATTGATGACAAGCTTAATTTCATTGAGGAACCAGTTGAAATTATGGACCAAGAAGTTAAACGGCTAAAGCAAAGCCGCATTCTAATTGTGAAAGTTCGTTGGAATTCGAGACGAGGACCCGAGTTTACTTAGGAGCGCGAGGACCAAATGAAGAAAAAGTACCCTCACCTTTTTAAAAATCCTTCGTCCACATCTTAAGCTTTGAGGACAAAGCTTCTCTAACGGGGGAAGAATGTCACACTTCGAGAATTTTAGGTCAATATTTTAAACTTTTTCGACAATTATTTTTTACTTTTATACGTTACGTTTGAATCTGACAGTTTAACAGGAAGTTAACCCACGTAAATCTGAAAAACGTCATCAAACGCGTTCCGACTTTGGATTTTGATTAGTTTGGATATTATATGATTTATTTTATCTTTTCTAAGTGTTTCGTAGTTTACGATCACTCCCGGTATTTATTTTTACGTCATAACATTTAAATTGCGTTTTTCGCGTTTTTAACATAACAGAACCCCGAAAACTAAAAATCTTTTCGTGTAAACTTTAGTTATCGTCCATCTCATATTCTTAAGTGAAAATTTGCATTCATATCTCTCCCCCTATACATATGGACGCCTAAACCAAAACCAAATGCACCATGAGTCTTGAAATTAAATCAAGAGCATCTTATTTGAATTTTCCATGCATGTGATGGATAGTGACACATGAGAGTGTCATTCTTATGCACATTTTCTCAAGTTAGACCAAGCCATGTGATACTTACACATATTGACTTCATTTGACCAACTCAAGACTAACATATGCACATAATATGAACCATGATACAAAATTTTGAACCAAAATGGTCCCTTGTGGCTAGGTTCGGCCGAACATGGGTACACACACACCTTTGGTGTGTGTTGGTCACTTGATGCTACAAAATACAAACCCTAAACTTTACATTGGCCTATAAATACATTGCATACTTCCAACTTAGGGTTTCATAATCATTTTCAAGCCACCAACAAAATTTTCTTCTCTCTTTTTCCTCTCCTCTTGGCCACGGCATACATACACACACATATACTTTCAATAGTTTTAATTTCTATCAAGATCCACTCATTCCAAGTTCATTTTTAAGGTTACCTAAGGTGTTTTCAAGTATTGGTTCTTTGATTCAAGGGTTTTTCTTCAAGATCTAAGTTAGGGTTTCATATTTTATTAGTGGGTTTTATAGATCTATTATTTTGGGGTATAGATCTTGTGATTTCACTACTTGTTCTTCATTCTTATAAGTATCTTGAATATTTCTTTGTGGTTTTCCTTATGTTCTTCTTATATGTTCAAGATCCATACATCCATATGTTGTGTTTCAATTTTTTTGAAAGGTTATAAAACAAGATTTTATAAATAATGAGGTTCTATTTGTTTCACTAGTTAAATACTATGTTCTTGGTGAGATGAGAGTGAGATGAGAGTTGCAACAATAGAAATGAATGGATTATGTTAGTTTTAAGTTTGGTTTTGCGGTGGATTAGTTGTGAATGGAGATTAGGCTAGATTAGGCACTATTGTGAAATTTGGGTGGATTTTTGTTGCGTTTTTGATAAAAAGTGCTTGCTGTCCCAAATTTGTTTTGAGGTTTTGGTCGACCTAAAAATGTTTTCATTAGAGGTAAATATAGTTTTTGAAGAGCTTGTCTCGAATAGATAGTTTTTCTTATATCGCACATTAAAATCGAACTTAAAACGGCCAAGTTATGGCCAAATGAAACTTGAAACATTTTTCGGCAAAACCAAGTGAATAGTTGCTGATGTGAATAGTAAAATGGGTTTTCGGACACTTTCGGACATTTTTGGACTTTCTAAACACTAGCGAAACATATAGTAACACATACCTATTGATTAGTATCATTTAAAGACGTCGTTAGCATATTTTGGGAAAAGCGAGAAAGTTACTAAAAATAGTAAGTTTGGTAAAAATTTAGCGAAACGGACATAGAAGTTAAACGATTAAGGCTCGTTGGTGCGTTTTGAAAATATGGAAACTATATAAATATAGGGGGACGGTATTAACATTTTAAAACTAAAAACTTTCCTAAAATAGAAACTTTCTAAAAATAGTAATTTTTGGGTTAAACTCCGAAACTTAATGACTTTGATGTTTTCTTACTATATAAATATAATATATATAATAAGTATTCTCAAAATATATCAATTATAGTATATATTATTACCAGAAGTATCGGTCTCTCACTTCGTTATCCACAAAGTTTAAAACCGGACCCGGGTCGTTCTTCCCGACGAGGCGTGAATTTAAAAATCGAGAATCGGTTTGGAATTTATGCTTGAATAGTCACAGATTTGATTATATTCTATTTCTACAATTAAAAATGAAAAAACAAGTAAAAGAAACCCTAAATCGAAAGCTATTTAAGTTAAAACCTAAAACGCGAACGTAAAAACGCGACTTAAAAACCTAATTTATCAAATTTTAATCCTAAAGTGATTTTTTAAACTTTTATAAGTCCTAAGTGACTAAAAAGAAAGAATAAATAAAACTAGACCAAAAACGGAAGTGATTTGAACTTAAAAACACGAAAAACGTGAACGGGATCGAATCCCGTTTTTTAAAAAAACAAAATTTTGAAATTTTAACCCTACGTAAGCAAATTTATTTTTCCTAGGTCCTACATGATAAAAGAAAATTTTGAAAAAAAAGAATTATATTTTTTTAATTTTTTATTTAATTTTTTATGAATTAAAAACAGTTTTAAAAAGAAAAATTCATTAAAAATACTAAATATAATAGGAAAATATGAAAAATTCAGGGAAAGCCCATTAGGATATGAGGAATAAAGGAAAAATAAAAACTACACCAACTGCTGAACAAATAAGCAGATAAATAAGCAAATAAGCAAATAAGCAATAAACTGAAAAGTGCATATAAATATTAAATATTGCAAGTAATAACCTGAAAAAGACCCTAGGGCAGATGGTTTGTGTGTGTTGTGCTAGGACGTGGGCTATACAAAGGGGGAGGTCATGGGTTCGACCCCCATGCCTCCCTTTTTGAAAAACATTTTTTTTTCTTTTTACTAACTTATAGAATAGACAAAGATAAGCAGATTTAAAAAAAGAAACTTTTTTCAAAAAGTGAAAATAAGCTGAGAAATAGGGTAAATAAGCTAACAGTTTCACTATTTTAACTAAGTGACTACTACACTAACTGTTAAGCTACTAGAGGACAAAATAAGCTAAGGGGAATCACAAATAAGCAAAGACAGATAAGCACTAACATCTAATAAGCAAATTCAAACAAAAATAATCAAATAAAAACAGGCAGAAAAGCTAAAAAATCAAATAAGCAAATTTGCAAAACTTAACAAGCAGACAGCCTAGGAGGCACCTTTTGGGGCTTATTTTTAAGCACCTAGAGGAAACTTGGGGCTAAATGAGCTATAAGCTCTTAAAGCTTATCCAAGTGGCTTCCTAGACCTGCAAATGAAAAGATTTTTGGAAACCAAATAAGCAATGAAAAAGGGCTTGGAAAAATGCTGCTTACAAAGATGCTTGGTTTTTGGAAATTTTGTAAAGTCAAAGAGCTAAAAGCAGGCTCAAAAATAAGCTGTTAAATAAGCTCCAAAAAGAAAACCAAGTTAAAACAGATTGAGTGTGACACCAAAGGAGCTTGTGCTCAAAATTTTAAAAGCTAAAAACCATTTTAAACATCTGATAATTGAAATTGAAAAAGAGGGGTTTAAAACTTAAAACTGACTTAACAAATTTTTTTGGCAGAAAATAACAAAGCACAAGTAAACCTTAATGAACTGTTAACTACTGCAATATACACTTGAAAACAACACAAAAACATACTTTACAACAGGTTTTGAAAGCTTAATCCAAAAAGCACTTCTTGGCTGTTTTAAACCAACAGTTTATGGACACCCTTTTAGAAAAACTTGAAAACAGTGTATGTGACTTAAAACTCAAGAAAAACAGATTGAAAATAGATTAAAAAGGCTGGCCAAAGTATACCAAGTGACCCAAAGGTTTTTAAACACCTTTTGACCCACTTTGACAGGTTAACCCAAACACCCCTTTAACATTTGATTTTTCATTTTAAAGCTTAAAACATATTATATGAAGACTTAAAACATGATAAGAGATTAATAACTAAACTAATTAAGGACATATAAGCAAAATCCTAATAGAAATAAGCACTTTGATATAAGATAAGCTATAGAGCAGTTTTAACTAAAAATTAAGTAGTTTAAATGAAAAACTCAGACAAAGGAAATCTAATTAACAAGTGAGCATCAACTAGCAACTAAAGATACTAATAAGCATAAACAAGCACATAATAAATAGGAATAAGCAAATGCACAAGAAATAAGCTAAAAAGGAAATGTGCTTAAAAAGTAAGAAAAAGGGAAATGTACCGTATCCCTTACTTAAACAGGGAATAAATGCTCAAATGAGCTAAATCTACTAGCTCAGCTTATAAATAAGCTGTCAACACCCATAAGCACTTTCATTGTTTACTTATCATCCAAATAAAGCTTAAATACCAACCTTTCTTTAGTAAAGCAGTAAAATGATAAAGAGTTGTTGTAAAAGCCTTTATAAGTAAAACAGTGATATGAGCTTATTAGAGCTTCTGAGAACAGAAATTCAGAAGTAACATTCAATGATAAGACAGAATTTAGGATAACTTAAAAACTTAAATTTTACATTAATATTAAAAAGAGTACAAGGTTTGAAAACTTAAATGACTGAATTTAAAAGACTAAAAAAAACACAAATTTAAAAACATTAAAAATTATATTAATCTACTCCTAGTTAGCTTTTTCTTCTGTCTTCTTCCTTCTTTTTATAAGCAGCAGCGTGTGCTTGTTGTGTTTGTTGAGTGAGAGAGCTCAAAGTATCAATCTTAACCCTCCAAAATGAGTAGTGCCCAAGTTCTTCAATCTTGTCCCTTGATTCGTATAGTCAATGGGGTGGTTTGGGATTGCCAAAGTGGCATTGGATTGTAGTAAGGTGGGGGGAAAGTGGGATAGTGATGTTTTGTTGTGGGGTGAAGGAAGACGACAGTGAATAGTGGGGTAGTGTATTAGCGGGAAATTAGGGAAGATGTACAGTGTTTTAATGCATGGTGAAGGTTTGAGGAAATGGCAATATTGCCCCCTGAAGGTGTAGAGTGTCATTGCATCCATCGTCCTTATATTTTGCATAGTTGGTCCCTGGTGTTAGGTTGGGGTTTGCACCGTTAGTCCTTTTGGACTAACATTGTTAGTCCTTAAGGACTAACGGTGTTAAGGTTTTAATAGGTTAAGGCTAACAAAAGTTAAAAGGGAATTGGATTTAGGCCGTGGGTTTATAAAAAGACTTTGGGCTTTCTTATGGGCCGGTTAAGGATTAAAAGGGATTTAGGGCTTTTTATAAGATTTATATAAGTGGGCTGACCCGGGCCCACTAGGTGGGTACGGGTGGGCCCACTTTTGGCAGTTTAGGTTTTCGGGTTCGGTTTTCGACGCTCTTTCCAAATCCACTTCCCGGGGTTGACTTTGACTTGATTTTGACTTTGACTTTTTGTTGACTTTGTCTTTTTGACTTCTCACTCTCTTTTCCATTCTCGTGCTCGGTTTCGTCTGGTTTGGCTATGTTTTTGTCCTTTAGTGAATATCCTGTACCTGTACAGTACAAACACAAAAACAAGCATATATATGGCATTTTATGTGTGTTTTTGGTCATTTAGGGTCGTTTTATTAAGTAAATGGTATGTGTATTTAGGCACATACCAAAATCTCTCATACTAAGATATTGCCATGTCCTCATGCAATGCTATAAGTAAACACTTATGAAAACTAAGAATCTTAATCACCCTCGACTAATAACCTCAAAAAGTAGCTAAGTGTTCATAGAGGGAAATTAAAGAATCAATAACTTCGAAAAGCCTCATTTTTACCATTCTTAAATATATACACTTATTCCTACTAATTTTTGTTCTTTTCATTTTCTCATTTTTTTGTACTTTTCATATTAAGCAACTAACTAGATCGTTTGACTTTCGTTATATTATAACTTTTAGGGATCACAGAACAAGACGCACTTTAATCATAAAATGCCCCCAAAAAGGATAAATTCATCGTTCCTGACTTTTCATTCGCTCCAAACCAAGCTTAAAACGAAATCACAGTTAAATATCAGTTAAGATGCTAACACTACTCATATTTGCAACTTGTGAACTTTTCACTCCCGATAATTATTATATCTTAGGTGAATGTGCTATTATAAATTTCAACCATGGATCAACGTTTTTCAAAATTCTATGTTTCACGTTCCACCCGAGAATAATAAGTTTGAAGGCGAGATCATCCCATGTAGCAACTTTCGTCTCGGCACATCCCAACCTTGCGGCTAAGTGACCAGGATTTTGACACCCCACAAAGACTAGTATCGGGACTCACGGACCTTAGGTTTCATAAACTCTTAGGTTTTTCGTATACACATAGCTTATTAAAAAAACTTAAAATAGAATAGTCAAAGTTCAAAAGCATATTTAAATTTAACAAAAATAGATCTATTTATTAATTCATACTTAATATTAAACATAATATTGATGCAATTGTAACCCTGGACCTTTTAGAAGGCTGCAACATCGATTGTGAGCCGGCAAGATGCAGCAAACTTTTATTAGTCTTGGATTTTTATTCTTACTATGGGCTTTCTTTAGAAGGCTGCAACATCGGTTGTGAGCCGGCAAGATACAGCAAACTTTTATCAGCCCACAGTTTATATTTATTATATTTTTTCATTTTTCATCATTTTTCATATTATTATTATTAATTTTTTTTTATATAGAGAAGACTTCTTTTTGAAAAATTCAAGTATAAGTTTGAAATAAGACTAAAATTTTTGCTATATACTACATAAAAATT
>BQNB010075821.1:0-31352 GCA_026074375.1 Tanacetum coccineum | reverse complement strand
GGATGTATGGTCTTAATTCTTCTCCAACTTTTAAGCTACATTAAATCACTAACTAAAATACAGTAATAGTCAACCGACTATTCTTTTTATATTACACATGTAGGTAAACTCAGTATATCTAAACTTTTCTTCACATACCATTTTTTCTATTTAGGTTGTAGGTTTATTCTATCATTAAACCTTTGATCATATCATAATATATACATGCCGACAAAAGAGGAGACTAAAGGTTAAGGGCAATAGGCGGGGCCGGTGACATAAATGGTTTTTGAACGTTCATTGTATGAGATCCGTATCCGTGAGTGGCGAAAACATTCAAAGGTTTGCGTATGGTCACATATAAATAAATATCTTGTTTTCTTGTTGCTTTTCTATTTCTTCTAAGCATCTGACAACCCAAATCTACCAAACCCATCTAAGACAACCCAAATTCACCAAACCAACCTAGAGATTGTGGTGATGGTTTTGATGGACAATCGAAGCAATCCAAATAACCTACAAAGAAACCAAAACGAACGATGGTTTTGGTCTTAAACTGCCAAAACTTTATCTCAGATCTGGAAAGATACATGTATATCATGTTAAAGACACCACCAAAAGCAGAAAAGCGCCACCGAAACCACAAAAACGCCAACGAAACCACCCAAACTCAAACACCATCGATTATCGTTATATGCGGCGGTGTTGGTGGCGGATCCCGAAGGAGGTGGTGGCGGCGGTTCAGGTGGTATTGGTGGTTAAGTTTAAGCATGTGTGGGTGATATGAGGTGGAATTGAGTGATTTTGTGCTACAAAGAGAATAATAAACATTAAACAAACTAACA
Source organism: Tanacetum coccineum (assembly GCA_026074375.1). NCBI lineage: Eukaryota > Viridiplantae > Streptophyta > Magnoliopsida > Asterales > Asteraceae > Tanacetum > Tanacetum coccineum. The sequence goes on along the minus strand of BQNB010075821.1, from coordinate 30,528 downwards.
AAGGAAGAAGTTCTAGCGTTTGTGAGTTTTTTTGTGTTTTTAGGGGATTTAATGGGCTGTTACAAGCTTCAAGTTTTAGTAGGTTGTTACAAGTTTCAGGTTTTAATGGGGTGTTTCAAGTTTGCATGTGATTTAAATGAGATGTATAACTTACAAATATTAGAATATAAGTCATTTAATTTCATTTAGATGACTTTACAAGGTACAAATGAATGCATTAAATTTTGGTGTGATTTGACTATGACTTATTGATAAAACATAACATGTATAAACTTTTTCAAAGAGGTAATATTTTTTACTTAAAATTTTAAGTACTTCTAATTTTAGAAATTGGCTAAATGCTTTATAAAATAGTAGAGATAAATATATATATTTGACAAGCTAATTAATGGAATGATGTGATAACTGATAAGTGTCAAAGAGTGTATATAACAACACCCAAAAAATCCATTTGTTTTTAGAAATTTACGTGAAAGTAAACACAACGGGTAGAGATAGAAAGGGTGTTATTGGGGTCGAATTGGTCGGGTTCTTATTAATTCGAATTGAGTTAAAGTCTGTTCAAGGCTAAAAATAATGTATTTGAACCGGACTCTATATGAAATTGCGTTAGTGAGTTTTGGTCCACTAGTGTCGGATCCATTCAGGTTCAGATCAACCAAAATATGAATAGAATGTGATAAAATCGCCTACTTATGCTCGTTAAATAGATAATTAATTAAAATTATATTAAAAAAAACAGTATTTCGGTTAATGGGGTTGACTCGAAAGCCGAGTTAGCCAAACATTTTTAACCCGATACCCGACCATATTTAATATTCAGGTTACTCGGGTTGACCTAAATAAAATTAGTGACATGAGTAACCTGACCCGGACAGGCACAATCGGGTTCATGTCCGGGTCAGGGTTTTTTTTGCCACCCTAGACACAACAGTCAAAATATTAGCTTTTGAAAGCGGAGGTTACGAGTTTCAAACCAAAGGGCAGAAATTAATACCCATATGACCAGGGAGGTTCACTTGCTCAAACTTCGAGCTATTAAAAAAGTTAGTCATTTTTAGATTATTCGGCTCGCAATGTCGAGTTGAAAAACTATGTAAATAAAAAGAGAAAAAAAGAACTTGAAAGGAGAAAAAAGGTTATTTTTCACCTCTTGATACAAACAAGAAAGAATGATGCTCCCACGTTGCGGCGGATATTTTGTTTTTTTTCGAAGATGTATTTTCATAGTTGTGTGCTTTTGAGTTTATTTATATTTGAAGGATCTTTTATGATAAGTTTATATGTTCAAGGTATTTTTTTTTCCGTTCAAGACTATTTTTATAACCAAGGTGATGGAAAATATGGTATTTCTCCGTGTGTTGTGACAAAGCTATTAAATTTGATATATGCGTTTTGTGAATGAGAATGTTTAATGTATATATGTTTTTTATACAATGGTTCCTTTTTATGTAGATTTTTGTTTTGTTTTTCCATTGTGAACGTGTTGAGTCGATTGATTTACACTGTTTCTCAAATAATTGTTTGTGTTAACGATTGAGCAAATATATCTGTGTATTTGATAGCCATTATTATGGTTAGTAGGCGTGAAAATATACAGTTTAAGTCTAAGGTAGTTTTTAAAGTTCATGGGTACATTATTTCAAAAATATAACTTCAATTTTTTTATAAAAATAACACATATTTCAAAAGCATATCAATACTATGCTCGTTTTACTCGAAATCCAAAGTCATTTTCATCGGTATATTTTTAATTAAAGAAGTCGTCAGATATTTGTTAGATATTTAATAAACAAAGTTTGTAATATAAGAAAATCGTAAATAGAAAGAAGTTTTTTTTGAACGGCAAATTTTATTAAAAACTAGCAAGGAGCTAAAAAATGAATACAAAAGAAGAAGAATTACAAAGCAAAATCTAACAAAGGATATTGCATCCAATTGTTCCAACACTTTGAAGCTCTCTTGTTTCTATTTGAGTACCACAAAAACGAGTAATGGACTACTTTATCGACTAAATCACTACTACGTGGACATCTCTTTCCAAATATAACTTCGTTCCGGAATGACCAAATCACCCAAATAATCGTGCCAAAGATAGATTCCAAGATCGATTTGTAAGAGGATTTGATTGATGACGACTCATCCAACCAAATGAAGAGATCAGAGAGATCAAGAATACAAGGAGTGTGAATATCAACTAATTTGAAGACGAACTTCCATATAGTCGAGGCTACATTGCAACTCTAGAATATATGAAAATTAGTTTCAGGAAAAGAAGAGCAAACTGGGCATAAAAGAGAGGGAATGTTGAATCCTTTACTACTGAGATTCCATCGATTCGGAAGACGATCAAGTAAAACTCTTCAAGATAGAATGTTAACCTTGTTTGGAATGAATCTACACCAATGAGTTTCAGGTAATTGATTAGGAAGCAAAGCATCGTCTTTGTGTAACCGGGTCTCTTTAACCGTGAAAATTTTCCAATTGACAAGATCCTAATACCATGCGTCTCGACGGTCCGTAAATAGAAAGAAGTAGATGGTAATTTTTGTAAGAAGTAAAGTTTTATAGATTTGTCGTAAATAACCCTCTAGACTACCTACACTTCTACATATTTAGATTTGATTAAACTCTATGGTAGTTTTTAAAGTTAATAGGCAAGGTTTAAGGTGTGTTTTGAAAGTTTTTTTCTTAAATATATATAAAACTTTGGCATTTTTTTTAAATCATACGTTTCTCAAAAGCATCAATATTTGGCTCGTTTTGTTTATTATCTAAAGGCCTTCTTGTCGGTATATTTTCTTATCAAAGAAGTCGCTGGATATTTGTTAGATATTTGACAAAGAAACTTTATTATGTAAAATAGTCGTAAATAGCAAAAAGTATAAGGTTATTTATATAATTCAAAATTTCATAGAATTGTTCGTCTTTAACTCCTGTGGTTTATTTTAAATTTATTAGGTGGTTTAGAGGTTTATTTTAAAAGGTTTTTTCTTTTGAAAAATATATATTAAACTTAAACTTTTTTATAAAATCGTTCGTATGTCAAGTGCATTGCAATATTGAGTTTGTTTTGTTCACAATTCGAAAATCTTTTCAGCGTTATATTTTTTATAAATAAATCGGTAAATATGTATTACATATTTGATAAATAAAATTTATTTTATAAAAAGTTATAAATAGCTAAAAGTTTAAGGTAGTTTTCGTAACTTGTCGTATAATTTAAGAGTACATTTTATAATTTTTTTTATTTATATTTTTGGGCTTATTCGTTTGAATCTGGGCCGGCGTTTTTGGGCCGAACAACGTTTCGCTCCCCTATTGAGTTATATAGTAATTGTTAGGTTTTTTCAATATAGGCTTTTGTTCAGGGGTGGACCCACATAGGTGTCGGGTGTGGCACGGGCTACACTCAATTTTTGGTCACGCAATGCAAAATAATTTCAAAATTGCCGTTTTTTTGTATGTGCAGCCCATAAATTTTTTTGTGCTACTTCAGTTTCTTATGGTGTAACTTTAATTGTCCCGATATTTTCTTTGTGCAACACCCCATTGAAAATCCTGGGTCCGTCCCTGATTTTGGTCATCGTAAAACCTAGTGAAAATGCCGTGAATCTAGGGTGACGCGTCGCTATTGGCTCAAAAATGACTGTATGTGCACTCTTTGTAAAAACTTACGAGAACCAATTGCACATTGTAGATGTCCAACTTTGTGAAAATCTTAATACGTTGCGAGTTATGACCGAGCCAAAAGCTAACTACTAAGGTGTGACCAAGTAGTAAAATCTCGTAACTATCATGACTAAAATGTGAAAGATGTATCATTTTGTAAATAAATGAATGGTCTCATGATTTAAATATCGTTTTTGGTCGTTCCAAGATAGGTCAAGGGTCAAGTAGACAAAAGATCAAGGTAGTCTTAACATGTGATTGTCATGCATTAAACGATTCTTTCGTTATCCGTTTTACATGTATCGTGCCATCACTAGATTCGTTTGTGTGGTCGTGACTGTTTGGTTTGGGTTTCAAAATCCTATCCGTGTCTAGGCTACAATCGGAAATTTTCATTTATTTCTACATCTTTTAAAGTCGCGCTGGACGGTACTGTTAACCGTTTAGAACTGTGTCGACCAAAACTTGTGTCGGTTATCGCTACTCCTAGTATCTTGCTAGTTTCACTTTAATCAGATGTTTCCTTCCACATAAGATCACTCTAATAACATACATAAGAGTAAACTGTAAAAGACTCGTGAGTGGGCTTGATAAAAATATATGGCCCGTCCATAGTTCTTTTGAAAGTAAACTTTTCTGGGCTTAAAATTAAAGCACCCCAAAATCTCAAATAACTAAATTTACATTTCACAGGTTTTCTACTTTTCTACACCAACTTAAGCTCCTAATTTAAAGGTAGTGAACGCTTTCAGTAGAGCCAAATTCACTTTGTACGTAATTTTTTAACCCGTGTTTACGATTCAACATTGCAAGCTGACTATATGCAGCTTAACCGAGTTTGTAACCTGCTTCGTGCACCCTTTTGGATCATCTCATCGTTAACCGAGTTCACCACAAAAGAGATTCCATACTTGGTTCCATGCTGAATCATGTATTCAACGACACTATATAGAAATGCTTTGTTTCTCAATTTACCTTCAATTTGACTAAACAACTTCAATATAAACATCACTCAAATGCAAAGGCAGTTCTCGTGATTCATGTTCGCAAATTTTCAAACATCTTATCGCTATGATGTGAAAGAAGACTAATGAAAACAGACTCTTAATAAGTTAAACCATTTATAAAATGTTCAAGATACTCATAACGTACCAAATGGTTGATGGTACAAAGTAGTTATTACAGAAAAGAAACTTATTTAACAACAATCATTGGTATCTTCATAAAAAAACATCCTAGCATTTAGATATTTATAATCTTAAAAAAGATGACATTAAGCATACTAGTAAAATGTAAAAATCCGAGTTCTCTGGCGAGTCTTCCCCAAATGGAGAATCATAAGACCCTCACTAAGTTTTCTGCTAAAGTGCCTAGTTCGCCCCATTCACCACATATTGTGATTGAGTGGGTCTTATAGCCGGAATAGATATAAATTAAAAAGGAATCGAATAAGCTAAATTAACAATTTTAATTTTCCCTTTTAATCCTATATTAACTTTTAATAGAATTCAAGATCAAGATCTACAGATTTTATTTATTTTATGGCAAGAATATAATATTATTGTCATATTTTACTAGTAAAACATAAATAAAATTTCTAACGCAGCAGATCATGGCATATGTTTTAATAATAGGCATATAAACTAGGAGTATAATTAAAAAAAAAACGTGTAACCCATAAAGCTAAAACGAGTTGACTCATGATGCCACTGTTGAATTTTAACATCTAGGTAATCAAATAACTACGAGTACGCAGCGGATTGGATCTAGTAATAGCATATAGGTTAATAAGAAGTAAATAGGAAGCGTACCTTTTAGCCATTCGATCTTGAAAACGAATAAAGCGACTAAAATAATCGCCTCTACGGTTGCTCACACAACACGTCGAACAAGTACGTTACGATGCTAGTCGTTACTTCACGTTAAACAAAACCAGCACCACGTGTTTGTGTTGCTTTGGTCTTAACCAACCGAATACCGCTAAAAGGTATACATTCGATTGGTATTAAAAGAGAATAAGAGTAGTATTAAAACAAATAATATAATATCTTTGTTTTCTACCCTTGTGTATACGAACAGGACAAAAGAACTTTAAGGTTTATGTTGCTTCTGATCGGTGGAACAAAAAGAAAAGAAACGAATTTTCTTTTGGTTAAGTGTGTCGTATGTATTGTGTGGGATGGGGCAGCTGAAACAATGAAAAGAAGGTATTGTTTATATAGCCTCTAAACCCTAAACAACAACTTGTTCCCTACTCCAAGTTATTGTCTAGTAATCCCACACTTTTCAAAAACGACACTTTGACCCTTCTCTTTTTATTTAACATGTATTAATTAGTTTATAACGTCAAACGGTTAAACTAATTACCGTTAAATATATTTCGTGAAACATATTATATAATTAATAAATATATAACAAGTATATATATTAATTACATAACAAACGTACTCTTCGTGTCTTAACGTGTGTGCCCCCAATAGGCTCACATATCCCACATATAGGTTAGAGAAATGAAAGATAACTTGGTTATATATAGCAGTGCACATGGATCATACGTGTTCAGAATAATATATGATGTTTCTAGTAGCACACTTCATATGCATACAATAACAAACCGTAATTAGTTATTCAAGTCGCTTTGAAAGAAATTTCTAAAATTGATCTATTAGAACCATTTATATGAGATATTGAACACAATGACACATGAACTGAACGATAGTATAAATTAAGCCAGAGGGCCTCGCTCTTTTCTTGTAGCAGTTGTTCCCTCAAGATTGTGAACCTTTAATTTTGATAACAAAAACTATAAGAATTTGGGTCCAGTATTATCACTGAACGATGGATGGTTGCAGGGTTGACAGAAGAAAGGGTTGGTGTGTTGTGGTTTTTAGAAGCCGTGGTTGTGGCGACGGCCCTGTATATACACCTCACCTTAGGTATCAATCATCATTTAAAAACATAATTTTATGGAGGTTTTACGGCTTATAAAAGCTTCCATAAGCCTATGTGACAAACAAAACTTATTTTATAAGCTAGCTGATTTAAAAGGCTTAAGCCCCCATAAGCCCGGTGCCAAGCATAGCCTATGTATTTTTCTAATTTATTTGTAGAGTTTTCTTGATGCCTAACTTATAAACAAATTCAAGATGTTTTTTATGTCATTGCAAGAAGGCGAAAGTTCTCTTCTTTCTTGTGCGGTGTCATTGGGTAATCCTTTTAATCTTTTCCTTGTAGACAAGACTTCCATAAGGGCTTTAATATCTTCAAAAGGTAGGTCTATGCATTTTGCTATTTATGCACTTATTTGTGAATGGATTGCTTCATGGTTTACAGGCTAAAGATCTAAAAGCTATGACAAGATTCTTAGAAGGTTAAATGCAATATTTAGGAAACGTAAAGAGGTAATAGTTCACCTTTAGTCTATATAGATAGATAATGATCGAAAAATATATATCCAACTTGAAAGTAGCCCGCCTATCGATCGAGTGGATTATGCAAGTTCACGCCTTTACACACATTTTTCGTTTGTCAATGCCAAGCTATTTCCTTTCCTGTTCATATAACCTTTAACTCTAATTAGTAGCATTATATTATGGGAGACATGCTACAAAAACATGAACACAAACCCCTTTGGTTATGTCCCTCACATTACTCATAAAATCCATAAAAGGGTATGAATCATAACAACCCACCTTCTAATTTAACAGAAACGCACCTCAATTCTGTTCTCATTCTGTAAAATTCAACTAAAAAAGACCTGATTGGTTATGTTCAATAAGCGGGAGTTATGAAAGGGATATGGAGTATATGAATGTGCTGATCGTAATAGAATCAGATACATTAATAAAGAAATGCATTAAGTTATCTAATAGACATTACACAAACTCATAGCTATTAGTATAAAAGGTCTGTACCAAAATGCATGATTGAATGTTTCAAGTTGCATCCTACAAAAGGAAGGTGCAATTCAAGTTGTTTACATCCTGGACCATTATCCCTCACATAATAGGTAATGCTATCTGGACCATTATAATGCAGTATAAGTCTAGTCTTCCCACTCCCAAATTTTCTTCAAAGTCTTTTCTGATATGATTATACAAACAATTTGTTAATATTTGTCAAGGAATTAGTGGAGGATACACAAGAGGTGCTGCTAGTCGTGCTATATTGCAATATAAGTGCAGTCTTCCCTACCCCAACTCTTCTCTAAAGTCATTTGCTCAACCCGACTATAAAAAGCCAATACATATACTTATACTTTTAAGCTAATCTCAAAAAATGAAGTCACCACAAGCAATTATTTACTTTTCATCTTCCTCTCATATTTCAATTCTCTTTTATTGTCTCGCGATAATATGTCTTACTTCCGCCAACGTCTCCGCTTCCTATGGCGGTAATGAGACTGATTATCACGCGTTGTTGTCATTTAAGTCAAAGATCACCCATGATCCATACAAAGTTCTAACCTCGTGGAACCATTCCTTTCATTTCTGTGACTGGAGCGGTATTTCATGTGGAAAGCGGCACAAACGAGTGACTGTTTTATGGCTGTATTCGCACGGCTTAGAAGGCTCGTTGTCTGCTCATGTAGGAAACCTGAGCTTCCTACGTGTGCTTTATCTCTCTAACAACAGCTTTCAAGGAACCATTCCTCATGAACTTGGTCGTCTATCTAGGCTACGTTATCTTTATCTTGATATAAACAAATTCAGTGGAGTCATTCCAACAAAGTTGTCAGGTTGTTCTAAACTCGAAGTTTGTTGGCTCGCTCAAAATAAGCTAGCTGGAAGCATACCCAAGGAGATGAGTTTACTCTCAAAACTTGCCCGTCTTGAAATTCGCTACAATAAGTTAAGAGGTGGAATCCCACCTTTCTTGGGGAATATCACATCAATGGAAGGGTTCTCTGCTGGCGGGAACCCGTTTGGTGGGAGCATTCCGGATACCTTGGGTCATTGGAAAAGCTTGACAGAATTTGACGCTGGTTACTGCAACTTATATGGAAGCATCCCTCATTCCATTTTCAACCTCTCACTCCTAGCTAGTATTTCCTTACCTCTTAATCACCTCACTGGTAGTCTTCCTTCAGAAATTGGTAGTCAGCTCCCGAATCTTGAGTTCCTTCAGTTAAGGGATAACGAACTGACTGGAGTTCTTCCACCTTCTATTTCTAATTGTTCTAGGATATCTTGAAATGAGTAACAACAATTTTAGTGGGAAGTTGACAATCGATTTTTCAAAACTAAGATATATTAATAAAATTCGCTTAGCTGAAGTTAACTTGCATGGACGCGGAGAAGCTGATGACATGAGGTTTATTGATTCCTTAAATAACTGCACCAGATTAGTAGAGTTGGTACTTCAAAATTGCAACCTTACAGGAGTGCTTCCTGTATCAATAGGTAATCTTTCTGATTAACTCAACTCTCTGTATTTAGGAAGAAATAAATTATTTGGAAGCCTCCCTTCAAGTATAGGTAGTCTAGTTGGCTTGACGTATTTAGATTTAGGACCTAATTTATTCAAAGGAAAAATTCCGACTATCATGGGTAAACTTCAAAAGCTACAACTTCTTGCTCTCGATGGCAATCAATTTTCAGGGCCTATCCGTGATGTGATGCCATCGGTAACTTATTATTGTTGAATAAACTTTTTTTATCGTCCAACAAACTAGAAGGCCATATTCCATCAAGCCTTGGGAATTGTAAAAACCTTAATGGGTTAAGCCTTGCGGATAATAGACTTAGTGGAAAAATACCCAAGCAACTATTGGGCCGAAAACCAAGTAAACCGGGTAATCACAACCCGCTAGACAAACCGACGGTTACAAGCGGTTATATAACTGAAAAAACAGTTATATAACTGTAAATCAGTTATTTTACCAAGGGTTGCAACTTTTACTCGCACCCTTTCAGTTTGTATAAATAGGAAACAAAGATTGTAAACAAACATCCGATTGATTATAGATTCAGATTTATAAAAATGATTGCATTTGGTATATTTTGATTACGATTTAGATTTTTCGATCCAACAGCAACTTCTTCAGCTTCCATCACTTACATATTTTCTAGATCTTTCATACAACACCCTGTCTGGTTCAGTTCCATCAGATATTAAAGACCTCAAGTTGTTGAGCGAGCTCGATTTATCTTATAATAATTTATCAGGCAACATTACTAGTAGTCTTGGTGAGTGCATCAGCCTTACAATGTTAAACCTAAGAGGCAATAGATTTCAAGGCATAATACCATCTTCATTATGTTCCTTGAGAGGATTGATGGTACTCGCCATTTCTCAAAATAATTTATCTGGCAAAATTCCCAAATTCTTAGACAAATGGAAATTGTTAGAATTTTTGAATTTATCCTTTAATGACTTTGAGGGTGAAGTACCTCTTGTAGGAGTTTTTGCCAATGCAAGTGCATTTTCGGTTTTGGGGAACAATAGGCTTTGTGGTGGTTTGGTTACACTTGAATTACCCAAATGCACGGAGACGGGTACTAAGAAAAAAAGGTTTCCTTTCTTCATAATACTCATTGTGATTGCCCCGACGTTGCTCATCGTATTATGTTGTGTGTATCTTTTGTATAAGAAGAAACACAACAATCAACCATCTCAATCTTCAAGGAATGAACGGTTTGTAAAAGTTTCATACAATCAACTTCTCAAGGCTACTGATGGCTTCTCTATAGCAAATTTGATTGGCGAGGGTGGGTTCAGCTCTGTTTATAAAGGAATCCTCGATTCTGATGATGATAATTTTGCTGCGGTCAAAGTTATACATCTTCAAAATCGAGGTGCTCACAAAAGCTTTCTAGCAGAATGTGAAGCATGGCGGAATATTCGACACTGTTGGATTATGATAGTCGGCTAGCATTTGTACATTACGAATATGTGAGCCTATTGGGAGCACACACGTTAATACACGGAGAATGCGTTTAATACTTCACAAATATAAACCAAGGGACTAAATTGAACAAAACCCGAACTCCAAGGGGGACACCAAAGTGGCCGGCCCCTATGGGAGGTTCTAAATGGGTTTTGTGTTCAATTAGGACATAAGGAGGCTCATGAAGGTTTTCTAGAATTATGGTTTGGGTGCCTATATAAACACCCATAACCTACCTCATAATTTGCTCATCCTAAATCCTTTCCTCCTCCCTCCCTCACCGAAATCGCCTGGCCCCTCTCTAGGGTTGTTAAGGGTTTCGGTTCTACACCTCAACTGAATTCGGTTGAACCCTAATTTGGATTTTCGGGTTCTTTAATTCGGTTTAAGGATTTTCGGTTAATTAGGGTTTATTATAAACCTTAATCCGGTTTAATTGGTTCAAGATCACAAAGGTTTGTTTGATTAGGGTTTTGATCCAAGAAGGTACAATTGTTGCTTTGTTCGTGAAGTTAAGTCTAGACAACTTAACGTGTTCGGTTGACGTGATTGTGTGAGCAACCGTAGAGGTGATTGTTTTAATCACTTATTTATTTTCAAGATCGAATTGCTGAGAGGTACGCTTTCTATTTACTTTTCATGTACGTGTTAACCATATGCTATTACTAGATCCAATCCGCTGCGTACTCGTAGTTACTTGGTTACCTAGATGTTAAATCCCAACAGTGGCATCACGAGCCAACTCGTTTTAGCTTTATGGGTTACACGTTTTGTTTTAATTATACGCCTAGTCTACATGCCTATTATTAAAACATAAGCTATGATCTGCTGCGTTTTATATTTTATTCATGTTTTACTAGTAAAATATGACAATGATATGCAATTCCTTGCCATAACTGAATAAAATATGTAGATCTTGATCTTGAAAATCTATTAAAAGTTAATATAGGTTAAAAAGGAAAATTAAAATTGTTAATTAAGCTTGTATGCTTCCTTTTTGATTATTGTCTATTCCGGCTATAAGACCCACTCAATCACAATATATGGTGAATGGGGCGATCTAGGTACTTTAGCAAACATAATGAGGGTCTTATGGTTCTCCTTTTGGGGAAGGAAGAACTCGCAGAGAACTCGATTTCACATGGTTTACTTGTTTTAATTAATGTCATCTTCAGTAATTTGTATCTTGTTATGCATATTTGTTTACTTGTTTACACGGCCTAATCATATGCAATACGGTACTCATTATAATAGAGAAAGTGATATTTAACATGGTCTCTTATTCACCAAGACCTAAATATCATGTTCATGGTAACCTGCTATTTGTTTCGTGGAAAATTGTTTTTGAAGAAATTAATAAGACGTTAAACTATGAAACTTGTTTTTCTTGAATTAAAAACTGGACGCTATGGACTCATGGGAAGTACGGCTCATCCACTAGAACAAACTTTTTAGAGTAGTTTAAGGCGGGTCATTTTTTATGGTTTTAAATTCCTTAAAGAATAGGTTTTTAATTTGCTTCGGCTAACCTGTTTCTCCGATTCTTTGTGCTGTTCGGATTGGAGTTGCCGTGAACCATTGCATGTCACTACAGTGTCATTTATTAAGGTTTTTAAAATCATTTTGATACAAAGTTGTTTTGAATGCTCTTTGTTACACGCGTTTTAACACATTTATGTGCATACCCCTTTGAAAATTTTAAGTCTATGCCAGCCAACCAGGAACACGTGCAATTGGTTTGACCGCTTTGGTCAGACCTTAGGGCCCTACCAACCCATGGCGAATTTCGTGCTCTGGTCAGACCTCTGACGATTTTTGCAAGTCTTGCCTTGGTCGACTTAATTCGAGTAGGGCTTGGTTAGGCCTTGGACCGAGCATAAGTTGATTACTAATTATGATCTTAACATTATTACTTGATATCTAATGTTTTGACAGGTATCTTAAATCTAGAAGTTGCATTAAATTATTGCAATTAACGCTTCGCGCTTCCCTCTTGCCCCAATTCTTTTGCACCTAGTCAGGGACCTTTGGTATTAAGTGGGGGAGGTCAAGTATGGATCTTAGTTTAATTAGTAAATTAAATGGGGTTGTTTATTTATCTAGAATTTAATTATCTCGAAAATACTTTATTGAAATTCTCTTGTTCTGATTATTTGTGTTTTGACAATCATAATTCGTAAACGAAAGTTTGTTTTTCAATATTAAGAAAACTTAGTCTCTTTTCCTTGTAGACAATGGTGAGAAATTACTCTCTTTCTATTCTTTTCCTCATTGGTTGACAAGAATAAGATAGGATTATAATTGAAATTCTCAATTCAATTAAATCATTACTTCTTTCATTTACTCTTTCTTTTCGGCTTTGAAATAATTGAATGTATTCAAATTATTTTGGTAACTAGAGAACTGTTTTTTTTCTATAGCTATCAAAATAAATTACATCTTGCATCTTGTCACTTATGTATGAGCTTTTACGGCTATGAGTAAAAAAATTTACTAGGTCATATATGCTAGGTATTTTTTTCTTAGACTGATATTATTCCTTAAGTGCTAAATACCCTTGTGGTATGCAGACAATAAGGAGGAATTGCATGCTAAAATATATTCAAAGTTAAAGAAAGCATAAATGGCTAGTCCATCATCTACACATTATAGCATTTCATTATTCTTTTGCTCAATACTTAAGTACATTGCCGCCTTGTAGGATTCTAAGAGAATAGGAAAGTATTTAAATGGCTGTTTGATTTCTACTGGTGATGTACATCAACAATGTTGACAAATACCCTAGTGGAGCTATCCGCATTTTATTACTGAAACATGGACATTCTGTGTAATGGTGTCAAATTGAGTGGAGCTACAAGAATGTTTCCTTGGTAGTTGCCATTTTTTTTCTAGCTTTGCTTTGAAATAATTAATTTCTTACCGAATATGAAACAAACAATTGTTTAAGTAAGATTGCATTTTATTTTGTTTGATAACATAGTCCCATTTCTGAGGTTGCTTTATGATTGTTTTCTATAGAATAATAATCAACAATTTCCTTATTAAAAAATATAGTTTGAATTTCTATTGTAATATCTATGACACAAATCATATTGTTAATACAATTGAGCGCTGTCGTTTTGATTTTGTTTATCAGAGATAATGTTATCCCGTACACAAGTGCGAGAATATCTTAATTTGTGCAAGGAACAACATTATAACAATATGATGATTGGGATTCTCTTGACGCAAAGGTAAGAGATCAAATCAATCTACTAGGACATTAATACAAGAAAGATGTGTGTGCCTATTACATTTGAAGTTCTAGATTTTAATAATATAACTACTTCATTTAATTGACTATATGATTTAGTTAATATAATCATGGTTAATGAAATAATCATAATTATTGAAGTATGAAATTAACTTGAAATTAATATTGAACTCAAGAGTTTGCGTTCATGATTACTTTAGTGAGTATAATTATGTTTGCTTGCTAAGACATAATTATAAATTCTTGATTTTATCAATGACTCATAATAATACCTAAGTTGTAAAATTGTTATGTCTTCTTGTTAACACATTAACTTGATGTCCTTGAGCTTATTCGGGAGCTTTGTAACGTTATGACTTTACATGTTATGTTTTCTTCTCTTGAATCACATGAACATAGTGTTGACATGAGGTCCGTGAATTATTCCAAAGAATTAATAATGTAATAATTGACATGTTTTGTTTTCTTGTAAACACAAGAACATAGATGTCTTGAATTGTTCTGTCTTCTTGTGAACACATGAACAAAGAGTTCTTGCTTAATTCAAGAAATATACATCATAGCATGCTCTTGTTTTTAAAATACTGTGTATTCAATTTGGCACGACCCAATTGACAAGTATTTGACCTAAAGAGAATTAAGGTTTCTAATGGATTTTTGATGGAGGTCTCATCAATTTCCAATACTTATTAGAATTCAAACATTTATTATGGTGTGTGTCTAATGGTTGAAACAAAATATATTTATATTGTTTGTTGATTCATGATAGACTTGAAATTGCTTCTACCTCTAAAATCTTTTCAGGTTTAGGAAATTAAAGTGTGTCATAGATACACTTCAATATAGTTTCTTCATCCTAGAACGGAAATCAAGACATCATCTTGGATTGAGATGCATCCCATTATGTTTGATGAAAGTTCTAAAATTTGTTAAATTCTTATGAAGAATATTATTAACAAGCTAGTGATGAGAACTTTAAAATGTGTTTCGGTGTTTTCATTAAGTCACAATCATATGTTGCTTAAATATTTAGTTTTTTAGAGAGTTTTCTCTACATACAATAGTAAGTGGGTGCATCTGTAAACCTTGAATCAATATTATATGAACAACAATACATAACCATTCTAATCCACTTGCTAATGTCACTCTCAAGGTTTATCATGTTAAATGTCAACCAATTTATATATTATATCGTGTTTGTGACTCGTTGTTTACTTTTTGCATGATAGCAAGAGGGAGCCTAACAAAATACAGTATATAATGAGAGTATTTGATAACAATATCTAATGGAGGGTATTTAGATCACTTTATACAAATATTTACGAATTATAAAGCATAGCGTTGTATGTGTCAACTGATGCTAGAGAATAATCAATTCTAGTTGAAGAAGGATTTTATCATTTACGTAATTCTTGATTACTAGAATGCTCGTTTAAGAGCATTGTTGCATAAACACATTAAAGAATAAGATACTTACATTTAAGTAACTGAAAAGATGACTGTCATGAGATAGGTATGTGTTCGACTTACAACTTCCCTTTAAAAGGTACTATCTACCTTGTCACATACTATGACTCTTTGCAATAGTATGCACAGATCATTGTGAACAATTAGACAAACATCTTATTTTTCAAATATTTCACAATATGAGAATTTGAAAAAGTATACGGAATGTTACTCAGATTACTATTAGCTCTCTTGTTAATGAAAGAGTGAGAATATGTTGGAAAACATTAGGACTTCATACTGGCTAATTAGTTTAATTGCATATCGGTTTTTAGTATTTGGATAATTAGGATTGTAAGACAATTTTTACTTTTTTGTATAAAGATACTGGTTATTTGTTCTTCATTTCATATAAAATTGTTTTTACTATGTTTGCCATGTTTAATCATGAATGATTTATTATCATTCTAAATATATTCATGTCGGTAACAATATGAGCAGAATTTGTTATGTAAGGACAAATGTGAGGGTTGGTTATTAGTTGTGAATATATGGATTTGTTCCAAAAACTAATTATGTATTCACAAGGGTATGCATATGGATACCCCAACCTTCGTTTCATTTACTTTTGGATCCATAGTCATGAGTAAAATATCGATAATGGTTTAAATTCGTCCTTAGACCTTGAGATACATAGGCACGTTCTGTATGTGTGGATATCACTTTGTTGATTATAGCCAAACGCTTGTCCTGAACAAGGTAGTTATAAAAGCTATTTTCTCGGAGTGTATGTGAAGAGCAGCATCACAACACTTGTAGTCACATAAAGGATTTGTTCCTCCAGCTTGATATGTGCAGGAAGATACCACTTGAGCCCTCTCCGGATTTAATCAGATAAATGAATGTTCGTTCCCAAAGGGTAATGCAAAGATGATTATTGATTACTTTTGGTATATCTGGAATTATTTCTATAAGAGAAACGATAATGTTAGACTATATGGAGAATGACTCGGATCTTTTTATCCCATTGTTTTAACGGTATCTGTAAACATAGGGATGATTATAAGCAATGAAATTTGATAACATTTAAATGCTGAGTTGATTTTTGAAATCTTTATCTCATATTATTCCTAATGTAAAAATAATTGCTGTGAGTTGACTAGACTTTGTCCAAATTTATAGGTATATGTTAGGTGATACTCCAACTCCAAGTGGGAGCTGTACTATTACGAATATGTGAGCCTATATGGGGGCACACACATTAATACACGGAGAGATTGCGTTTAATACTTCACATTATAACCAGGGAATAAATTGATTAAACCCAAACTCTAAGGGGGAAACCTAAGTGGCCAGCCTGGGTGGTTTATAATTGGGTTTTGTGTTCAATTCAGGACATAAAGGTTGTGCCATGAATGTTTTCGAGATTTTTGGTTTGGGTCCTGCCTATATTAAAAAACACCATTAACCTACATCATTTTTGCTAATTACCTAAATCCTTTTACCTCCACTCCACTCCTCACCAAAATCGCCTGGCCCCTCTCTAGGAGTTGTTAAGGGTTTGGTTCTACACCTCATGGAATTTGGTTGAACTCTCATTTTGGATTTTCGGGGTTCTTTAATTCGGTTTATCGGAATTTTCGGTTATTTAGGGTTTATTATAAACCTTAATCCGGTTTTAATTGGTTCAATATCAACATAGGTTTGTTTTGATTTATGGTTTTGTTCCTAATCACGAATAATCAAGCTGACTATGTCCCGCTCCGCTGCCCGCCGTTGTGTTATGTGATGTTAAATGGCTAGACACGTTAAGTGTTTCGGTTTTACGTGATTGTTGTGAGCTACCGTTGTTGGCGAGTATTATTTTGTCGCTTTATTAGTTTTCTTGCATTTCAATTGGCTTTGTGGTAACGCTTTCTAGTTACTAGTCCTTTGTATTGTGTTTATCATTTGCTCATTTTAGTTCCATCTCCGTTGCGTATGAGTTGTTCTTAGTTTAACCTCACCTAGATCATTATATTCCTATTCTGACTCCAGTATTATATTTGTAGTTGTTGTTAATTAATGTTATTGCAGGTGTTTTTATTTGCACTTGTTTTGTAGGCTTTGGTTTACAGAGGTTGTTGCCCCTAATGGATATGTACACGTTGGGCGTATGGCTGCGTGGGCATTTTTCATACGTTTAGATTACGTCTGCTTTGTTGTTGTTTATCTGCACATTTCTATGTTGGTTCACGCTGTGTGGTTGCTTGATTACTGTAGTAGGTAGACTGTTGTGGGGGACGAATGTGGGTAGACTTGGGGGTGAGCGTGGTAGGGGGCATCTTATGATTCCTTTTGTGCGATTTCGGGGGAGTGGGGTGAGAGGGGGAGGTGTGGGCGGGTGGGGGGGGAGGGTGGGCTGGTGGGGGTGCGGTGGGTGGGTGGTGGGCGGTGGGGCAGTGGGGGAGGGACGTAGGGGTCTGCGGGGGAGGTTGGTGAGGGTTGGGGGGGTGGTGGTGGGGAGGGGTGGTGAGGGTGTCAGGGGGTGGGGGAGGTTGTGGGGGGCGGTTTTTGTTCGTGGTGTTGGGGGGGTGGGGGGGGGGAGGGTGAGGGTGGTGTGGGGGGTGGGGAGAGGAGGGGTTTTTATTGTGAGTTTGGTCGGGGGAGCTTTTGGGTGTTGGGGGGGGGTGGTGTGAATGGGGGTGCGATTGGGGGGTGGTGGTAGAGTGGGGGGCTGACGGGGGGGGGTGAGTGGGAGCTCGCGGGGTGGTTTGGGGAGCAGGTGAGGTTTGGGCCTTGGGGAGGATGGGGGGTGGTGCGGGGGCGGGTTTAGAGTTGGTTCTGGTGGGGGGGGGTTGTTGGGGTTGTGGGTGGGTATGGTGAAGAGGGTGCGGTTGGGGGGGGGGGGGGGGGTGGATTGGGGGGTTAGGGGTGGGGGGGGGTGCGGTTGGGGTGGTGGGCGTGTGGGCTCGGGGCCGGGTGCTCGTGGTGGGTGGGTAGGCGGGGGTTTGTGGGCGTAGGCGGAGACGGGGGTGGAGGGAGTGTTGGTGGGATATGGTGAGTGGCGGGGTGTGCAGGGGTGTTGGGTGGGGGGTAGGATTGAGGTTGGATGAGGCCAGGGGGGTTGAAGAGGTTAGTGGGTTTGTGTGGGCGTGTGGGATAGTGGGTGAATGGGGGTGGAAAGGGTGGGGGTGGTGTGGGGGGGTCGACTAAGGGGGGGGTGGGGGGTGGAGGGTGGTGGTGGTTGGGTTTGGGGGGGGGTTGTATGTCAGGCGGGGGTTGGGTGTTGGGTGTTGGGGGGAGGGGGTGGGGGTGGGGGGGTTTTGGGGGCTGGGTGTGGCGGTGGTTGTGTGGAGGGGGGTGGTCGGGCTGCGAGGCGGGGTTGGGATCGGGAGTGGTGTGGGTGTTTGCGGGGGGTGGGTTGGGGGTGCGGAGGGAGGGGTTGGTAGGGAGTAGTTGAGTTTTACGTTGGGTGAGAGGGGGGAGGGGGTGGCTACTAATGGGGTAGAGGGGGGGGGGGGGGGGAGGGGGTAGGGGAGGCGGGTGGAGGGAGGGGGGGGGGGGGGTGGGGGTGGTGGGGGCGAGGTTAGGATGGTGGTGGTTGGGATGGGGGGGGGGATTGGTGTGTGTGTGCATGTTGGTGGTGGATGGGGTGGGGGGTGTGGCGAGTGGGTGGGAGGTGGCGGAGGTGTGGGTGGTGTGAGGGGGGAGGGGGGGGGGGTTGGTTGGGTTGGGTAGGAGGTGTGGGTGGGGAGGCGTGGGGCTTGGAGGTGGAGGGGAGGGAGGGTGGTGGGGGGGGTTGTGGGGGTGACGGGGGGGTTGGGGGGGGTGGGGTGGAATTGTGTGGGGCGGGTTGGTGGGGGTGGGGTAGGGTTGTGGGGGACAGGTGCTGTGGAGGTATGGGGTAGGGGGGAGGGGGGGTGGGGGTGGGGGGAGGGGGGTTCGGGTGGGTTGTGGGGCGGGGGGTGGAGGGGGGGAGTAGAGGGTGTGGTGAGTGTAGGTAGTGGTGGGGATGGGGGGGGGGGGTTGGGGGGTGGTGGGGGTGAGGGGTTGGGGTGGTGTGGGGTGATGTAGGTGCCGGAAGGAGTTGGGGGGGAGAGGGTGATGGGTGCTTTCGGTTGGCGTGGAGGGGTGGTGTGGGGGGGTGGGGGGTTAGGCGGGTGGTTTTGGGCGGGGTGTGGTGTGTGTGTGTAGAGGAGGTTTGGTGGGTGGGGTGGGTGTGTGGAGGGGGGAGGAGTGATGTAGGGGGGGGGGGGGGGGGGGTTAGGGGGGTTGGCGAGCCTGGGCCGGTGGGGAAGGGGGGGGGGTGGTGGGGGGGTGGGGATGATGTGGGATGGGTTGTTTGATGGAAGTCGAGTGGTCAGAGCGGGTCGGGATAAATACCTATGATGGCTCGTGGAGGGGTCGGTAAAATGGGACTATGGCGGCGATGAGGTGTATGCGGATGAATGGGGGGATGGTGTGAAGTTCGGGTTAGTGTCGTGTTGCATTCCCAAGTAGGGGTTCGTGTGAGGTAAATAGGGTTTCCTCGGATGGGATGGGGGACGGGAAGGGGGGGATGTGTTTGTTGTCGGTGTGGCTGGTGGGTGGAGGAGGTGCGGGAAAAATTTATATGGGGGTGGGGAATGTCAATCGGTTTATTTGGGTATGTGAGCTGGGGAACAAGGGGGGGAAGGGGGGATGGGGCGGAGTCGATGGGGGTAGGGAACACAGTGGTCTGGTAAGGTTAGAGCTTCTGATTAGAAGTGTTGCTTAGGGTTTTGGTTGGCAGTGTTGTGGAGGGGCGGGGTGGGGAAGAAAGAGTATAAAATAAATTGCTGGTCTCGTTGAGTGTGTGGGGAGTGTGGCGATCTGTTTCATGAGTGTGTTTGGTACATCATTTTGGTGTCCAGTGGCAGCGGGGGGGGGTCAGGGGGGGTGGCGAGGGCATTGGGATGTTTGATGGGCAATATACGGAGTAGGTGGTGTTATAACTGTTTATGGGAATTGGGGTGGTTGTTGTGAGGGTGTATTGGGTATTCCTTGGTTCTTTCATGGGTAAACAATGAAGATGGGGGTTTCGGGGGGGGCGGTAGGGGTTGTTGTTTTAGGGGGGGGTCGGGTGGGGGGGCGTTAGGAAGGTTGGGACTAGATAAGACATGGTCAAAATTGGGAATTAGAGATAAGCTTTTGACCAACATGGTACAAACGGAACCAAAATAAAAGAATTACTCAAATACCAATACACCCTATTCTATAAGAGAGTGTCGAGAAGAAAGAAAATGAAGTATTTCGGGTAGAGATATGGTGATGATGCAAGATAGCATGGGGGAGATAGAAAAGGAAGGGGCAAGCGAAAAGCAGGTGGTGATAGTTGAATGGAGAGGGGAGGAGATCAAGAGAGAAGGGAGAATGACATGAGAAGTGAGAAGAAGAGTGGAAGAAAGGAAAGAAGAGGAAAACGAAGAAGAAGAGAAGAAGTATGAACGAAGAAAAGAGAAAGGAAAATTGTTTTGGTAAATTAGGCTGGACAGTAGCGGTATTATGCCTAACATTAAGTATTTGGGTGTTTCGAATGAAAGGGGATTTATTGTAGTTGAGTATGCTTGGTTATAGAAATCATGATTGTCCATGTATTATTGACGCGAATCGATTCTCAAGCTGTAACTTGGTTTGATGACCACTCACTCAGTACTCTGCAGTCAGCAGTACTCACAAAAGATTGTCGTTTGTGTGTTTACCTCGGTTTTGCTATAGTTCAGGGATTGTGAATGATCGAGTGATATATCGTTAGAGAATTAGGCGAAGTGTCTTCATTTGTTTTTTCTATCTAATACCATACCCTAAATAAATAATCATACATTAAAACCAGCCAGTACACCCGTTATCCTCACACCCTAATTGTATTTTCAGAAAATCAAACATACACACACATTACACCACATAAACCCCAATCACTACCCACCAACTCCACCCCCCCCCCCCCCGCAGTTTAGCCCCACCTCTGGACACAACCACACACTCACCAGACAACCAAAAATACCCACACTATGAGGCAATAAAATCCCACACGAAGACAAACATCGTCACATAAACCTAATATCTTCATCCCAGGGGCCCCCAGGGGAGGTGAAGTTATGGACATTGGGGGTGTGGTTGACGGGGGGCACCTAATCGTGTGCGTTGGGGAGCGGTTGGAGGACCCCTCGCACCCCTCCACCACAACAAAGGGCGAACTGTGTACTTAGACCTCGTACGTGTCCCTAACAAAAACCATACCATCTCATCCCCACCCTCTGCGGTATCCTACCCCGGTTGGAGCCGGGTGTGATGTGGGTAGAGCAGGTCGGGTGGGGGGGGGGATTGAAGTTTGGCAGAGGGGGTTTGGGAGGGGGGGAGAGGCTGGGGGGGGTGGGTACACCTTGGGTAGGGGTTTGGAGAGAGATTCGACAAATTGGTGCCTCACTCGTGCATTCTGGGTCGTACCGAATGCACCAGTATGTTGGGGTCGTCTTACTCCAGACTTGTCGTTTCGGTGTAGCTACCCTTGTGGGGCGCAACTCTCGTGATGGGGGGGTGTGTGAGTGCAAGTTATTTCTAGGTTACCGGTCCTAACAAGTAAAAATTTAATAGTCACGGTAACCTAAAATATTCATTACTAACATAAAAGTATTGAAAAAAATAACATGATTATATGAGTACCCATAATCAATTCAGCCCACCCAATAACTCGGAGGCAAGGTCTTGTGCCCCGGGCTTCGTGTAACGGGGGTAGGCCCAGGCGCCCACTAGTTATAATAATACTTGCTCCTCGATGAGCTGGTATTTAGTAGAGTTTTGGGAGCCTGGGTGTAAGGGTCATGGCTCTCGTCTCGGCGATTCTGGGTTGGGTCCAAAACCCAGTATACCCTTTCGGGGGCCGTTGGAGCTTGGGCGACTGAGTATGGGGTTTGTTAAGGGGCCTCTCTGGCGGGGAGGCTTCGCAGTTGATTTATCGTGTATGTGGTTACTAATGTGGTAGTATACTTGGATTGCATAGGTTTAGGTCTTTTATTGTGGTTGTCATTTAACTTTGTGGAATATGGGTATGGTGTGTTTCTGTTTGTGTTTTGCTTTGAGGGACCTTAATTGCATTTCATATTGCTATTAGGCTTTTGATGTGTCGATTTCGGGTATTGGAGGTTAGTTTTGTCGCTGGTAATTCTTAACCATGGAAGGTCATCGCGGAGCGGTGGATCGTTGAAATGCCTTCTCTTTTTTTATACAGCCTTGGATAGCTATGGATGTTGGGTTTGTTGTTAAGCAGATTCTGTTGATGCTGTCATTTGGTTTTGTGCATGATATTATAGTTTTGATTTAGTTATTACATTTTTCGTATGTGGGTTGTAGCTTTTACTGTGTTAGTGTGGGGGCGGGTGGCGGTTACCCTTGTTATCGTGGACCTGGTTAATGTTTGTTTTTCTTCTTTGTTATGCTTTTGGCTGCCCAGAGTCTGTTTTGTTTATATGAATTGGGGGGATTTGCCGCGGCCGGGCTCAAGTTGTACTAAGTCTTTTTTTTTTATCTGATATTGCCATGACATTGCTACAATTGTGTCCAAAGTGAGTTAAGTTAAGAGTCGTTCACATCTGTGATAGTGCTTGGATTCGTAGTGAGTCATCTTCTTGTTCTTGGGTGTCGGGGATAGAGGGTGATACAGGTTAATCCATGCTTACACCAAAGGAGGTCTTATGGTTATTGATTCATCTTATCTAAGTGTTCTCTTGTTAATGAGGGTGGTACGGATGATAAGTAGAAAGGTATGGATGTTAATATTTTATTATTAGACACAAGGTGCTCATTTAGTGGTTATGGTGTGACAAGGGGGGACTAGTTGATGTTGTTATTTTATTATTGAACTGCATCGTTCTAAGCTATAAATAGGTGGACTTTTAGCTGCCGGAAACAGTCAAACAATCTATTCGAGGGCCACTCTTTTTTTTGCTCTATTTGCTTTGAGTAGAAAAAAGCCTCGATGGTATGAGAGTATATATGTTTTGATAAACTTTAGGAGGTACTTTCTAGTGGGGTTTCTAATGGTTGGAGGGGTGTTGTTGGATGCTGGAAGCGTTTTTTATACGGATGGCTTGTAAAATATTAATGGTATTCTATTAATACTGTGGACAGTATCCTTTGTTATATGGGTATATAATTTAAGGTTGTGTCAAGAAGATGGGTGGGGGTGTTCCATCTGCCAAGACCTGGTTTTTTTAAACACTAAATTACACGGGTATGTATACTTATATAATAAATTCACGAATAAAACAATTATACCTAATGAAGAGGTACCATATTGATATATTATAACTATACGAGATGATCTAAGTTAAGAGAGAGATTATAGCTTTGTGTTGCGCGAGCGAAATCAATAACGAACAAGGGTGGTTGTGGTCAGAGCTGGTGTATTCGGTGGCTTTTAGGTTTAGGGTTTGTGCGTAATTAGATTCAATCGGGAAAGATGCTTGCACATTATATGTCGCTTTCATTTTTAGGAGGGATTTTAGATGAATAGCAGGTGGAGGGAAGTGTTTGGAGCAAATGGGTAGGGTATCTTGGTAGTTTTGTGCGCCAGGGCCGGATTGTTAGGGTTTGCATCCTGATATGTCGCGAATTGAGTGATGTTAGTATTTAGAAAAGTTCGGTAACAATGCTGTTGAGTTAGTTGTGTTGATTTTGGTTCCTGCGGATTCTAGACTTTCGCAAGATGTATGATTGCACATTTATGTGGCTATGAATTATTACATGGTAATATTTGTGAGTATAAAGAATAAAGTACAGGGGGGCATTGTGACTTTATACGTGTTGTCGTCAGGTTTTTAAAATTAGTAAGAAGTTTTTAATAATATCAAACTTGTTAACTAAAAGTGTTTATGTTTAGCGTTTGTAGGTTATAGTTTGTTGTTAATAAAGATGGAAATTTTCACATTGTAAGTGTTGGCTATTACGTTGTCTATGGGTCGGTTCTGAAAAGAAAAAAAAAGTGTTGGGAGGGAAAAAAATTTTGAGTCGCCCGGGAGCGTCGATTTATAGGGGTTTGGGAATTTCAGTATATCTTACGTCGCGTTATTCAAAAGTGGTTTGGTATTTTCATGTCACCTTGTCGTTTAGTTTGTGTATCGGAAATCGAGCGATGTAACGACATGTACTTATCGTTTATGTGTATGGTGTGTATTTAATTAATAAACTTTTGATTCTGTATGGGCTGGTGGGGGTTGTGGGTTATCGTGGAAGTTATGGTTGTAGCGGAAATATTATATTCATAATAAATGTAGGAAGTTGGTAGGGGTTGTAGGAGGTGATATTTTATATATTGTGTGTTAATTATAAGGTGCGGTGTTGGGGTTTTGGCGCGTTTATACCCGGTACTCAATAGCGAGACTTGGGATGTTCAATTCACCGAGGTTGTGTCCTTTTTGGTGTCGGTCTCAATGTAATGATGATATACACAAAGATCATCATCCGTTTATTTGTTCTACCGATAGAAAGGAGCGAATAAGCTCTCATATTTTTGTATTCGTTTCTTGTCAACATCGATAATCGGCTGCGAACTGATCTTCGTCCGCGCGGTGAATACTGCAGGACATTCGTGCCAGCTCTTGTATTTTGGGTCCATTACATAGAATACAGTGAGTGGCACTTTTGTTTGCTTGGTATGAATGGGGTTTCAGTACTTAAATACAGCCATTTAGTGCGATAGATTATCATCAGGGGATTCTGCAGTAGGACTTTCAACTTTAAAACCTTCTCAGGTGGTAGGACGCATTTATACTTCATGAGTGGTTTTTCTACCGTTGCTGTAATACAGTGCCCTAATGTTCTTGCACATACCGACACCACTAATACACGTTTTTTTGGTGATTGTCATCCGCAGATGTATCGTTCTATTGTATGCTATACTCATGTTCACTCTATATTGTCTCGAATATTGTTCTACTTGGTTTCTTGTTAGGCTCAAGGGGGATTAGGTATGGGGTGATCATGATTGTGGATGCGCTTGATATTTTGAAGTTGATCTTGATACGGTGGACGTGGGTCCACAGGAGATGGTTCAACGTCTGACGGGGGGTGGGGGGGAGGGAGGGGTTAGGTGGGAGGGGTGGGGGTGGGTCAAATTTTTGTTGGAAGACATGAGAATCGTATGGACGTGTATTTAGAGTTATTTAGGAGATTATGTATGATAGTGTATGCAGGCTGGCAGGCCGTTCTAAGTGGTATCGCCGTCCCGCGAGGTTGGGATAGTGCTTATTAGTTTCTATGGCTCGAGATATTGTTTGGCATTGGGGAGAATGTTTATATGGCGTTCAAAGTATACGATGGTCAGTGCTGTGGGTTGCTAGCCTGCATATAAGCATTTTGTGATTGTGTCCAATATTGCTGGAATTGGTCGGCGGTATGTACATCGTTGGGCGCCACCAATTGGTCCCCTCCCTACTCTAAGTGTTTACCTTGGTGGGGGAGGTTGGTATGGGGGGGCTTTGTCCTTGTTCATGCGACAGGATGCCCTTTATTGGGGTAGGCAAAAACAGGTATCAGTCGTCTGAGGTCGGAGCTGTAACAATTAAAACAGACGTACCCGACTGGTCGATATCGGTTCACTTTCAATATCTCACTAGTAGCGTATTGCAATATTCCTGTACAAATGGCTGTACTTAGTTTATCGTAAGGAAAAGGTGACCAGCATCCTTAGACTTGAGATACAAGCAAGTTCTGTATGTGTGGATATCACTTTGTGATTATAGCCAAACGCTGTCCTGAAACAAGGTAGTTATAAAAGCTATTTTTCGGAGTGTATGTGAAGCAGCATCCACAACACTTGTAGTCAATAAAGGATTTGTTCCTCCACTTGATATGTGCAGAAAGATACCATTGAGCCCTCTCCGGATTTAATCAGATAAATGAATGTCCGTTCCCAAAGGGTAATGCAAGATGATTCTTGATTACATTTGGTATATCTGAATTATTTCTATAACGAGAAACATAATGTTAGACTATATGGAATGACTCAGGATCTATATCCATGGTTTAACGGTATCTGTAACAAAGGGATGATTATAAAGCAAGAAATTTATAACCATTAAATAGCTGAGATGATTTTTGAAATTCTTATCTCATAATATTCCTAATGTAAAAATAATTGTGTGAGTTGCTAGACTTTGTCAATTATAGGTATAAGTGTTAGGTGCTACTCCAACTCCCAAGTGGGAGCTGTACATTACGAATATGTGAGCCTATTGGGGGCACACACATTAATACACGGAGAATGCGTTTAATACTTCACAAATATAAACCAAGGGACTAAATTGAATAAAACCCAAACTCTAAGGGGGACACCAAAGTGGCCAGCCTGGGAGGTTCTAAATGGGTTTTGTGTTCAATTAGGACATAAGGAGGCCCATGAAGGTTTTCTAGAATTATGGTTTGGGTGCCTATATAAACACCCATAACCTACCTCATATTTTGCTCATCCTAAATCCTTTCCTCCTCCCTCCCTCACCAAAATCGCCTGGCCCCTCTCTAGGGTTGTTAAGGGTTTTGGTTCTACACCTCAACTGAATTTGGTTGAACCTCAATTTGGATTTTCGGGTTCTTTAATTCGGTTTAAGGATTTTCGGTTAATTAGGGTTTATTATAAACCTTAATCCGGTTTAATTGGTTCAAGATCACAAAGGTTTGTTTGATTATGGTTTTGATCCAAGAACGTACAAGTGTTGTTTGTTTGTGAAGTAAAGGCTAGACACCTTAACGTGTTCGGTTGACGTGATTGTGTGAGCAACCGTAGAGGCGATTATTTTAGTCGCTTTATTCGTTTTCTTGATCAATTGGCTAAGAGGTACGCTTTCTATTTACTTCTTGTATACGTGTTAATCATATGCTATTACTAGATCCAATCCGCTGCGTACTCGTAGTTACTTGGTTACCTAGATATTAAATCCCAACAGACACCGTAATCTATTGAAGATTATAACTTCATGTTCAAGCGTTGATTTTCAAGGCAATGATTTTAAGGCTTTGGTTTACGAGTTTATGCCCAATGGAAATGTACACGATTGGCTTCATTTGAGTGCAAATACATCGAAACTCAACCTTCTTCAAAGAATAATATTCTCTGCCAAACAATGATTGTTCACGCTGATTTGAAGCCTAGCAACATTCTACTTGACGCTGATATGGTGGCTCATGTTGGAGACTTTGGTTTAGCTCGAGTACTTGGTCAAACATAAACCAAAATAGCTCAACTGGGGTTAAAGGAACAATTGGGTATGCACCTCCAGGTAGTATTCCACGATGCTTATATTTACTTACAAATTACAGTTTGTAAATTAATTAACTGTTTTTAATTTGCAGAGTATGGTATTGGGAGTGAGATGACAAGTTGTGGGGACGTCTACAGTTTTGGTATATTATTACATGAGGTGATGACTGGGAAAAAGCCGACAGACGACATGTTTAACGATGGTCTTAGCCTTCATAAATTTGCTTACATGGCATTACCGGATCATGTAATTGATGTAATTGATGATGATGCAATTGTGTTGCAAAGCACGGAAGCTAATGCAAAGAAAGTGGAAGAATGTTTGGCTGCTACAATTAAGATCGGAGTATCATGCTCTGTGGATTCCCCACCTCAACGAATGAAAATTGAAATTGCTGTCAATGAGTTGCAGCGTATTTTGAACGTTCTTCAAAATATATAAGGTACTCTGTTATAACGTTTTGTAGAATATGATTTTACATGAGTTTGTTAATAAATCATCACTTAAATGGTTTTATTTTTGAATTCTTTCAGGTCTATCATCAAGCTTGTATGGTAAAGTTGAGAGTAACCGCAACAAGGAGAAGTACATGTCGTAGTTAAATAAATGTTAACTTGTTAAAGATGTTTGTAAGTGTGGTTTAATTTTCTTGTTGCACAAGTGTAAGAGACGTAAGAGTATGTTTAGTGATACATCATATGTGTCAAACTCGTTTATGAGTAGGTGTGGTTTAGTTTCCCTCAATCCAATATTGTCTTAATCATATTGTTCGATTTCTTAACGTGACTATTCTGATGATTTTCCTGTTCTTTTTCCTCTTTTGATTGGAAGCAATAAGGGTTTGGAGTAGTGTATGATTCAGTTTTATAAAAAGTTAAAGTTTTCATGTTTGCCCCAAATTGAAAAAAGAATCTTGTGCAAGGATTGTTTGTTTGAGAGTAATGACATAAGAATGGGAGTGCAATGTCAAAATCACTATCAGAACAATGTTAGTACCTCCCAATATTTTCTGTGTGAGATGAATTGTTTCAGTTATGCTTTTCGGTTGCAGCCATTAGTTATGTGGACGTGTGTAACGCCCAAAAACCCGAGTATGCTTTTTTTTTTCTTTTAGGATTGAGTTAACAAGTGTCATGAAGCTTAATCTTATAAAGATTCCTACAGAAAGATGACATATAGATATATTAAAAGGAACAATAATACAGTATACAGGGTATATCATTTTTATAAATATGGTGAAATCTAGTTTATCTGCTATATTGTTGACTTGTGTGAATCGAAGTACCGGATTCGTATAAACTAAAGGAGAACATTTTTTTCAAATTTTGACCAAAATGTTATGTAGCTCCAGAGCTAAGTGTTGGCTTGTTTTCCGAGTCTTTTAACACTAGTGGTTGCTCCTTGTTAAGAGTATCAAGTGGTTTTGGTTGTAGGCGAGACAGAATACATATTTCTGTTGCTTCTTATTTTGATCTGTAACTTTTGGGATTTTTAATTGTTGCAGTATTTGCACGAAGATGGTTATACGAAAAATGGGATAGTTGGATGCACTCAATACTATTATAAAGGTAAGTGAGACTTAAAAACGCTAGCTTTAGATTTGCAAAAAATTACTATTTAACTGTTTTATGGTTTTAAAATGTTCCTTTATGATGTTCTGTTTGCAATACATGACATATGGTGTCCTGCATGAAATGTTGAAAGATGCAGATGTCCGCAAATATTCAAACATCTTATCGCTTTGATGTGAAAGAAGACTAATGGAAATAGACTTTTAAAAAGTTCAAGATACTCATAACGTGACAAATGGTTAATGGTACAAAGTACTTATTCAACAACAATCATTGGCATCTTCTTAATACAGAAGTTACATGTCGATCAAAAGATCAAACAACCGTTTGGGGGAAAATCTTAACTATATTGCACAGAATTACACATGAACTGAACAACAGAATAAATTAAACAAGAGGGTCTCGTTCTTTGTTTTCTTGCAGTAGCTTCCCTTACTCTCCTAATCTCTGCTTCCTTCTCCAATCTTTCTTGCTGCAGTCGGCACAAACAATTCACACGTTAGTGCATGAAACAAAATCCAACGATATGATCATTATTTATCACATATATCAAAGAATCCTCTAATTCGAAGTAGGTAACAAATGGGTGGCAAAACAAGATTTAGATAAAACAAAAACAAGTTTACTGGTGGCAGTCGAAACGGCCCGTTGACCCGAATCACTTGGTCAAAATTTGGGAATCTATTATAAACTGCTGGTAGCTTGAAATTGAGTGTCCTTGAATTGAGTCTGTCGTATCCTTCCCAACCCAAGACGACAAGGCGGTAACAGAACTACGGCAACTCCGGAATACGAATATTATGTTATTTCAATAACAATACATGTTTTCAAATTAAATCACTCGGGATTAAATACACTAGAGGAAGGTTTTCGGCCCATCTGCCTTGTTTTCTTTTATGCTGCCTCTTATTTTAGTACCAGGTTGATGCATAGATTCAGTAAAGCATATACCAAATCATCCCAGACATAAGTAGGTTGGTCGAAATTGCCACCTCGAGCAATACATAGGACTTTAAGTTTGTAACATATACAATCCTTTTTTTTCCACTTGTAGTATTTTGTCATCAAACTTATGTATTCGTCTAATGTTTTTAGAGAATCACAATCTTGAGGCTGAGAAACAAGTCCCTTGTGACCTCATAACTTGAACGTGCCTCCTTTTTTTACCGATAAAGGCAAGACAGTATTCATAACTTATCCTTACCAGCAAGTTTCAGTTATATCTATTACAAAAAACATTCAGTAAATGTACATGTAAATGAAGACAATGTTAGAACTCAAAACAAAAGCTAAATATATATTTCACCCTACCTAATACTACTATTCAGGTGGCATTTAATTTGCGGTCGCAAGTCACTATGGTACGAGTTTACTAGCAGAGTGGACAGAGATATTATATAACTCATAGCCTTAGTCTGAACACGATCTATCATTTCCATTCCC
>BQNB010075820.1:0-31352 GCA_026074375.1 Tanacetum coccineum | reverse complement strand
TGCATTCCATCAAGTCATCAAAATTACTCAAACCCTACTATTATCCTCCGAGATAATCTTCCTCTCAACATCAAGGATTGGGAACTCATTGTTCGTGAGAATGTCATTTGTGTCGACACTCACAAAATCTCCTTAGATGCATGCTCTGCCATCATGCTCTACAATCTCAAAAACTCCCAAGGCTTTAACCTTGCCTACTTCATCGCTCATAAGATTGAAAGTGTTAGAAAACTGGGTCGATTATCCTCTTCTATATGGTTTACTCATTACCCGTCTATACTGATTCATTCTTGCTAAACATCCAAAACTTTTTCGTCCTCACCATACACTACAATTCGTCTTGCACTATCGAATGATGAGTTCTATCAATAGGAAAAATGAGAAAAAGAGGAATGAGATTAAAGAAGTTAAGCTTGACATACCTAATTCACCATCATCGGTCAAGAGCTCAAACCAATCATCTCCTTTGCTAGGACATCGGTCACACGTGGATCAATTTTAAATTGTTAGGAGTAATTCATTTTCAAGGAATCGTAGATTGCTATTTTAGGATAGTATTACGCTATTGAATGATTGTAGTATCTTTGCGTTTAACTATGCTATTTTGGAAAACTGTATGCTTATGACTGGTATGCATGTTTTATTTGCGTTAGATATAAGTTATCTTTGTTGATGAAACAATATTTAAATGTTCTTGTCATATTTGTGGTTCTCATGGATCTACAGATCTACCAAACCAAGATCCGTGCCAAAATGGTGGATCCGTATGAACAGTAGTCTGACGAACCAATCCAATTTCCTTTACACTCTATTTTTTTTACCCTCTTAAACCTTAGGATAAAATACCTCCTCTATATAATCCAAGAACCTTCATGCCAAAGCATACACTCCATGTCTTTTATAAGACACACTGTCACAACCTCATATTTAAAAACTTGATTGTGTCGTTATGTGGTTGTAATTTTTGTGATTTCATGTTTTAAATTTATGTTTTGCCGACTTAACCAAAAATAACACTTTAACGGGAAGTGTACCCTATCGGTGGTAGTTTTGTGGTAAGTAGGGTGTCGATCACTAAGAGCGAGAAACAATCTTTCAATTTATTAATTTTTTGGTTATCTAAACTAAGTTAATTCTATTCTATGTTAAACCTATGCTAAACCTATATTAATCTTAAATCTAATGGATAAGGAGGTTTTTCAGCCTGAGAGACTGGCACGGGTTGTGTGGTGACTAAAATCAACTTAAGACACTAAAACACACGCAAGAAAATTAACAGAAGATAAAAGAGCGGTCTAGCTAAATATAAGAAAACTATATTAACCATTATTAATCCAATCAAAACGATGGTTAGTTTATTTAGTGCAATGATTACTTATCTCGAGGCGGCATATCATTCTTAAGATTAAGGCGGTACTTCTTCCTTAAACCTAGACACGTAGAATTCTGTCACAATTAAACGTATCCGCATAAAGCTTCCTTATTTGCTAATTATAATCTATCTTAGGGATTAAAGCAATGGTGATCTTGTTAAACCCTAGCTCATATAAACTTTACCCACTTACTGCTTAATGGCAATTCATACACTAGTAGTCCACTAACCAAGTCTTTACCAATTAATTAAGAACGTACTCGTTGATCCCTGGGGTCACCTACCAGTCTAACTAAGCTCACAATCTAAGGGCCAAGATAGGTCATTATTTGTAATCCTATTGGTCTAGATATATAAATCACTATATGGAGAGTCATCCCGGCATCTAGATCACTTGGTTCGTATCACTAGATCTAGTTGAATGATAGGTCGCATACAAAATCATGTAAACAAGTATAAATTGGTAAACATAAACAAGTAATCAATGATAAATTAAGCAATCGAGATAAACAAACCAAACATTCAGATCTTCATAATAATGGCTAATACCCAAAGGTATTAGCCTTCAAACGTCATAATTAATACAAAAGTAATAATTTAGCCAAGATAAACTAACCGAGTTAACGAATGATACTAAAAACTAAACGATTATATGAGTATAGGAGATTACAAGTTGTTTCCTATTGAATTAATCACGTTGCAAGACCTCTTCTGCTCTTCTTCTCCTTTGAAAATCGACTTTTGTGGTTTAGGTATCGAAAATATGATTCAGCACACTTAAAACTTGTTTTTGATTTTTCTATTTATAAGGTCTGGAAAAAGGTCGATACGGCATATCGAGAGTCTTCGATACGGAGTATTAGAGATTTCTTGGAGTAAGGACCACGTTTGATATCTTCTAGAATATTTTATTTCCATATAGCTTGAATACGTCGTATTGGTCTTTCCAAGATACGGCGTATTAGATCTTGTTTCCTTCGTGGTCTTTAGTGAAGTGTAGGCACAGACACGTCGTATCTTCCTTGATGGATACAGCGTATTGGTTGTCAGAACAATAATCTTCAAATATCTTTGTTTAAGCTCCAGAATGCGTGCCTTTTAGTTAACTTTCACCAAGTACTCCATAATTACTGCAATTCTTAAATACAAACGATTAAGTAACAATTCTTTGCAATAATTATACAAAATGAGTTAATTACATGGGATAGATGATGCTATAAAAGTGATGTTATTTGATGTCATCAAATATCCCCCCACTTGAATCCTACTTGTCCTCAAGTAGCCTTTAGAAGTTTATGAAAATGTATCCCTAAGGATTTTTCTGGTTAAGCATTTATTTGATCTATTACAAGTACACAACCAAACACCTCAAAAAATAGGAAGATGAAAACACTCAAATCACTCAACTAATCTATGTGGTAACATGTAACTAATTTACTCAATTACTTGGTCGTGACGAGCAATCTATCATAGGCTTGGCAAGGATACACATCTCCACCACTAGAGCTAAGGAGTAAGAAGTTTATAAAGGTAAAATGGTTTTTTTTTATTATAAGGCTTAGGGTTGATCATTCTACAATCTTTCACCAAAAGTACCACACCAACAAGGCAGCTGAAGCACACATACATCTTCGTAACAACGGAATAGACATGTGTGTTCGATCACATCCTCATTCGAGTTTAACCAAGGGTTACGATGAAGAATGATATAGGGTAAGGATCTTATAACTTTCACCAATAGTAATAAACTAATAAGGCAGCTGAGACATGCATACATGGCCGTAATGACGGAATAGACATGCATGCTCGATCACATCCTCATTCGTGTAAAACCCATGGTTAATGATTAGGAAAGAGAAATAAATTGTTGTTAATTAAAAATTACGAAACAAATAGATTAGGTCCAAGATATAAGTTTCTAGACACTTTTTCCCGACCGTTATCATGACTAAGACACAACTATTTACAAACGTCTTGATCATAGATCAAAAACTACAACCTGAGTTGGCGTTCCTGTAACGGTCAACTTCCCGATCATCACATACTTTACATACTTTTACAAGACAAGTGGCGATATCTACCACTTTATACAAAACTTTACTTCATTTTATTATAAGACGTATCAACGAATAATCAATCCTTCGTATAATTCCTTCGGTCTAAGCTTTTACGAAAAGATTATCTTCAAACTTTCCTCCTTTATTTTTTTGTTGCGATTTTCTAATTTTTTCAATTTTTTTACTATACTATACTACCAAACTCGGTGTAATTTCACCATCTTCACGATTATAATAACTCCGAATAATTCTTTCGATAATTCTTCATTCTTCAGACGTACCAATAATTGTGTTGGTAGCAAAAATACATGAGTTTTGACTACTTTATACATTCTCATTTGCAATGTGCAAATTTCTTCCCAATCGTACCAAAGATAAAAAATTGACACAAGAGTTAGGAAATACATACTTTACACTTTAAGCAACTAGCAACTGATAAATGGACTTAATCTAACATGTTAGGCTAAGGTGTAAAGGTGTAACGAAACAAAACAGTTGGTGCAATTCCTAAAGGATTGGCTCTATTGGTTTTTCTAGGGGTATCTTACTCTTAAGATGATAGTAAACAAAGGGGTTAAACGGGGATTTAACTAACCAGTGTAGTTAGTTAATAAAACAACATATAAAAGCTTTTTGGGTGTAATCTTAGAAATTTACTAATTTAAACAAGTTACTCCATCTAAATCCATAGTACTCATTATTGTGGTCTTAAATAGATATACCAGGCCAAGTTCTAAAGTCTACAACATCACCGGCACACTCATATTTTATGGAATTTGGGTAAACATTTGGAAACTAGTTTGGAAACACAATAAGTATAAATCCTCATAATAAACTAATAAGGGTTATTGTGTGCATGTTATGTAACAAGTAATTTCACAAAAGTATACTTGAAATTTTTTAAATTTGAGCATAATTTAAGAATTTTATGTGAAAAATAAGAGAAGTATACATTATAATTCCCATCCCCCACTTGAATTTTACAACGTCCTCGTTGAATCGCATATAATATAAAAACGAGAATTTAAAAGAATTAGAATGAAAAACTCCCCTGATATTTTGCTCGGTAGATTCTCCAAGTTGAGTTTATGAGCAAGGATGTGTGTTGTAAATGCGTTTGTATTCCTAGTATGACTACAATCACACATAGGATTCCAGATTAATTGATACTTCACCCTCTTCTTCGATTCTTTGCACGATGTCCTTTTACAAATATAGGAAAACATGGCAAAATCCTATCTCAAGTTTCTATGTTAATTTAAATAGCTAAAAAAAAACTATATAGGAGTACTAATACGCCGTATTCAATAAACTGAAATACGCCGTATTCAATAAACTGAATACCCGTATCCCCGAAAGGGGACACCTGTAAAAAGTGATCTAATACGGTCAGTCTTTGCATACGTGCGTATCATATACATAATACACACCGTATTGACAAACGGACAATAAAGTATGAAAAGTGCATAAAAATAATAAGGACTGATAACGTCTAGACCATTCAATATGCGTATGGTCGGAGCGTTACGCCGTAATAATGTCCGGGGTAAACAGACTCGATAAAAATAAATAATAATCCGGGTTGTCTCCCGGGAAGCACTTCTCTTTCAGCTAGTCTTTAAGTTAGACTTTTCCTTTAGCTTTCAAACTCCATCTCATGCACGCTTATGTGCCCGCGTATGAGCCATTCTTTCATCTTCGCATCTCAGACATATTCGGGTCCTAAGTTCAAGACCACCTGGTAGAAACTTTTAAGCTTTTGGTACGAGTGCAAGTTTCAATTCATCATATCTTCCTTACTCACTTTTAGTAATGGCGGGATCTTGTTTCATTGTTCATTTGTGTGGTGTTTAAACCTCGGATGTGACCGCATCATTTAGTAATGGCGGGATCTTGTTTCATTGTTCATTTGTTTTGCATTAATCCCAACTTCTCTCAAAAATGGTTCGCCAAAAATAACATCGCCTATTCCTTCATCACGATAAGCATTCATATCTTCAAAAACTGCAAAATCTGTTAAGATAGAAAAAGTTCTAACAAAGATAGGTATGTTCATTAAGGCTCCAACTACATTGTTTCCCTTGTATTCCAATTTGTCCTTCCTTATAGAATTATAAATCTTATTGGACATCACATTTACGTACAAGATAGGGAAAAAATTAGCGTGTAAAAATTCAAAACCTATCATGCAAGAGAACTTCAAGTTGTGGGCATAATCAATATGGATTTTTTTATCATGGTCGCAATCACTAGGATATCCAAAATATTTGCTAACCATTCTAGCATCATTCCTAGCTCTAAATTCCTCAATTACCTCACCTTCCTCAATGGTGGGCATTAAATCATCAACTTGATCTCTCCTAAGCTCCAATGGTACATTAGGATCATTTAGTTCTATGTAATCCTCAAAGAAAGGGTATAATGATCTATTCAACACCAATGTCTCTCCCATTAGCCTAGCTTCTAAATCAAGTTCCATTCTTTCTCTTAAGCTTAGCATGTAGACCCTTTTAATTAAACTACTAGCAGGTTTAACACTTTTGAAAATTATTTTCTCTTCCCCAACCCTCAAAGTAATATTCCTTTTGAAAACATCAATCTTAGCATGGGCAGTAGACATAAATGATCTTTCGAGGATCAAGGGTACTTTGACATCGTCAGGCATATCAAGAATTATAAAGTCTATAGAGAAAACAAATTTACTAATACCTACTAGCACGTTTTCAGTAATTCCTTTTGGATATTTCACAGTCTTATCTACTAATTCAACTGTCAACTTAGTGTGAGCTAATTCGCCTAAACCTAAGTTAAGGTAGGTCGAGAGAGGCATGACACTTATGCTAGCTCCTAAGTCAGCAAGGGCATTATCAAAGCAAACATTATTAATATAGCAAGGTAGAGTGAAACTCCATGGGTCTTTCTCCTTTTAGGGTATGGATTTATCGATATGTGAAGCTCCATATGAGTAAGCTTCCGAAAATTGCGGTCCATATGATCCCTTCTTACTTTCACAGTAGCAATCATTCAAATGACTTAGAAACGGGATTGTCGTTTGTGTTGTATCGTACATCAGCGTACTTTTCTGTTCAGTAGATACGGCGTATTCAGGTGATCCAATACAGCATATCTAGCTTGCATCTGTTTCAACAATAGTCGAAATCGACTTGACATGGTCTCTAGGGTTAGTTTTAGTGGAGCTCGATAAACTTCCAAATTCTCTTTCCTGTAGTACCTTGCTTATTTGCCCGATTTAGATCTCTAAAGTTTTAATTAATGCTCCTGGTGTCCTCATGGCATCATCCGTTGAAGCTCGGATCTCCCCCTCTGATCCAAATTAGAGTTCTCCAATGTCTTTTTTTTCCGATTCCCTCTATAAATTTCTTATGGTTACTTCCATATATCGCCTCGTTCTTGGAACGCAAGAGGTTTGTGTTCTTACCTTTGGTAGGAACCTCGTAGGCAGTTGCTCTATATCACCTCTTTGAAAAGGTGCACCAAATTAAGTGTAGTAAGCTTCTTCGAGGGTTTTCCCTTCTTCCTTGAGTGGGCAATCTTTGGTGTAGTGGGGAACTTTACATTGTTCACATTCTACTTGAGCAACATAAACTTTTTAATTTACTTTCTTGATTTCTCTTCCAAGATTGTTGAGTTGTGCTTGTATGGTTGCTAATCCGTCAGAAGTTTTAGTACTTTTGGTCCTTGATTTTCCATTGTGCCATTTTTGAGAGTATTCAACCATTTCTTAGATGGCTATTTTTACATCAGCAGCAGTCTTTAAGGGTGTGGCTCCTCTTGAATGAAGAATTTGTCTAGTTGGAACATCTAATCCATTGTAGAACAAAACTGCCTCCTGAATTTCTGTTAAATAGTGTTGAGGACACTTCATCAAGAGCTCTTTAAATCGCCCCCAAGCTTGATAGAGGGTTTCATCTGGTTCTTTCTGAAAGTTGTTGATCTCCTCCATTTTCTTTGCAGTACGAGCAAGTGGGCAATATTTGCTTAGAGAACTTTGTCTTCAGATCTTCCCAAGTTGTAATCTAACCAGATGGTTTTTTGTTTTAGGTGCCAACGACTATTCGCTCCAGTTAAGGACATAGGGAAGGCTCTAAGAATCACTTGGTCTATAGTTATATTACGGATGTGGAATAAATCCCACGATCTCAAGAACTTTCTCAAAATGTTTCGTGTCGCAATCTCATGACCGAACACCGCTTAAAAAGTTGTTATGTAGTTCCTTGAAAAATGAGCCTTTTTAGCCCAAAAATTGATCACTTTGTCCTCGATCTTAGCCTAGCAAATAATCCCGATCTATAGTCGGCTCGAGTTTTGCTCATGTATTGTTCCATAGTTTCCACCATTGTTTCTGCAACTTCTTCCTCCGGATATTCTTCTTGGTCAGAAAATAGATCAAAATCAGGCGATCTTGATTCGTCAAGACTTAGTGTCTTGAAGTGCTTCCTAGATGATCGAAATTCTCGTTCTGGATCCTTAAAAGGTGTAAATAGTTCCTT
The DNA here is from genome assembly GCA_026074375.1 of Tanacetum coccineum. NCBI lineage: Eukaryota > Viridiplantae > Streptophyta > Magnoliopsida > Asterales > Asteraceae > Tanacetum > Tanacetum coccineum. The sequence continues at coordinate 23,412 of BQNB010075820.1, read as the reverse complement.
AGTCGAACTTCTTGTCATGCACTACCCGAAACAAGAGATAAACAATCAGTAGGATGGGCTTAAGAGAAAGAAAACACAGATATACAAAAATTGAATGTGAAAACCAGATCTGTTACTGTATCAGATAGTCGATACGCCGTATTCAATGAAACTGAATACGTTGTATTAATCTTTTTGAACAGATACGTTGTATTGGTTAGAAAGCTGGATATGTCGTATCCAATGGAAGTGGATACGCTGCATCAGTTTATCGACCAGAACAGTGTATTATCAAAAATAATTAAATACACAAATAATTAAACACGCAAATATACAGAATATATACAATTATACACTAATCTAAATTACACTAATCTTAAAGGTTAGATCTAATCTAATGTTAAAAACAAAAATATCAAATAAAAATCAAGATTAAATTTTCACTCCCGGCAGCGGCGCCAAAAACTTGATTGTGTCATTATGTGGTGTTATTTTTATGATTTCAACTTTTAAATTTATATTATGCCGACTTAACCAAAAACACATTTTAACGGGCAATGTACCCGGTCGGTGGTAGATTCGTGGTAAGTAGGGTGTCGATCACTAAGAGCGAGAAATACTTTCAATTTATTAATACTTTGGTTTTTCTATTCTAAGTTAGTCTAATCTATGCTAAACCTATGTTAATCCTAAATCTAATGGATAAGGGGGTTTCAGCCTGAGAGACTCGTACGCATTTTGTGGTGACTAAAATCTACTTAAGACACTAAAACACACACAAGCAAATTAACAGAAGATAAAAGAGCGGTCTAGCCAAATATAAGAAAACTGTATTAACCATTATTAATCCTATCAGAACGTTGGTTTGCTTATTTAGTGCAATGATTACTTATCTCAAGGCAACATATCATTCTTAAGATTAAGGCGGTACTTCTTCCTTAAACCTAGACACGTAGAATTCTGTCACAATTAAACACATCCGCATAAAGCATCCTTATTTGCTGATTATAATCTATCTTAGGGATTAAAGCAATGGTGATCTTGTTAAACCCTAGCTCATGGATACTTTATCCACTTACTGCTTAATGGCAATTGATACACTAGTAGTCCACTAACCAAGTCTTTACCAATTAATCGAGGACGTACTCGTTGATCCCTGGGTCATCTGTAGGTCCAACTAAGCTCACAACCTATGGGCAAAGATAAGTCGTTATGTGTGATCCTATTGGTCTAGATGTATAAATCACTATATGGAGAGCTATCCCGGCATCTATATTACTTGGTCCGTATCACTAGATCCAGTTGAATTATAGGTCGCATACAAAAGCACGTAAACAAGTATAAATTGATAAATATAAACAAGCAATTAACGATAAATTAAGCAATCGAGATAAACAAACCAAACATTCAGATCTTCATAATAATAGCTAATACCCTTAAGGTATTAGCCTTTAAACGTCATAATTAATACAAAAGTAATAATTTAGCCAAGGTAAAGTAACCGAGTTAACGAATGATACCAAAAACTAAACAATTACAAGAGTATAGGAGATTACAAGTTGTTTCCTATTGAATTAATCACATTGTAAGACCTCTTCTGCTTTTCTTCTCCTCTAAACATCGACTTTTGTGGTTTAGGTATCGAAAATATGATTCCGCACACTTAAAACTCGTTTTTGAGAATTCAATTTATAAGGTCTGGAAAAAGGTCAATACGGCGTATCGAGAGTCTTTGATACGGCGTATTGGGGATTTCTTGGAGTAGGGACCACGTTTGATATCTTTCAGAATATTTTATTTCCATATAGATTGAATACGTTGTATTGGTCTTTCCTGGATACGGTGTATTGGATCTTGTTTTCTTCGTGTTCTTTAGTGAAGTGTAGGCACAAATACGCCATATCTTCCTTGATGGATACGGCGTATTAGATACGTCATATCTTCCTTGATGGATACGGTGTATTGGTTTTCAGAACAGTAATATTCAAATATCTTCGTTTAAGCTCCAGAATGTATGCCTTTTAGTTAACTTTCACCAAGTACTCCATAATTTCTGCAATTCTCAAATACAAATGATTAAGTAACAATTCTTTGCAATAATTATACAAAATAGGTTAATTACATAGGATAAATGATGCTATAAAAGTGACGTTATTTGATGTCATCACTTTAAAAAACTGTAACCCAGATTTGATCGTTGCTGGTGAGAAACGAATGTTCCAATTACACGAGTTAGACGAATTTAGGCTTCAAGATTATGAAAACTCTCGTCTATACAAGGCAAGAACCAAAGTCTGGCATGACAGGAAACTCAAAATGAGAAAAGAATTCAAACATAGAAACAAAGTGTTACTTTTTTACTCAAAATATAAATTCAACTAGCCAAAACTCAGATCTCGCTGGCTAGGACCATACGTAGTAAAACACCAATATCCATCTGGATATTGACGAGGTATCATTTTATACACTATTTCGAGGTCATTTAACCCCCTAAATCATGCAAATATGCCCATATTATGTGCTTAATCGTTTGTTTTTAGGTTTTTAGCACTTGGATGGCATTTGGAGGAAATACACGTGACTTGAGCTCATTTGGAGAAGATACGGACAAGACTACGACTCTACACTAAGTATCTTGAAGAACAACACATACAGAGCGTGGAGACGACGTCACAAGTATAAAGCGACGCCGTCGTGATTTGCAAAGTGACGGCGTAAGGGATTTTGTGACAGCGTCAGAACGTAGCCGCCTTAAAGAGGATCTAGAATCATCGACGTGGTGACGGCGTCATGGCTTCAAAGGGACGTCATCACGTCGCTTTTCTTATGAATACAAAACCGATTTTAGGGTTTTAAGCGTGTAACTTTGTATAACTTTTGGGAGACAACCCCTAGTTATTCTAGCAGCTTTTAGGCCATTCTTAGGGCCTTAAAACCCTATTCTAACTGACCTTAATCCATGTTTTAATCAATTAACATTGTTTATCTTTAATCATTCAATATGTCCATGTGTTGTTTGATTGATTTATATTCTTGCTTTCTTTATAACATGCTAGGCTAAACGCTCCTTTGTATTTACTTATGATTATATGAAACTTAGATTATAGATCCTTTTAATGTTGCTTCTTGTGATGGATGTGTGCGTTATGCTTTAGAAAACCAGCCATAAGATATTAAATTGGCATAGACGTTTAGGGAAACACGAGTGTGTAGAAAGGATAGCATCTGCTAACAGTCTTCATACCACCTTACCCCCAATATGGTTGATCCCTCTTAAGATATTTCAATTGCATTTAATATATTCTTAGGGGCTTTGTAATAGTCTTCATACTACCTTACTTATGCGTTATCTTAATGAAATATTAAATAGACGGCGGGTTCGTGTAATTCGTTTATGACTCAGAAAATACTTACACAGATCATCACAAGTGTAACAAAGCAACAAGATTAGGAGAAACAATCTAAGGAGTAGTACATGATTAAGTAAATACATCTTTTTATCATAAAGTTATCACCTATAGTTTAGATTATATTTAGTTTTGATTAGTTAAATAAACCAACCTCTTAAACCATGATATTTACCTGCTTTCATAAAAACATAAAAATACAAAAAGAATCTTCTCTCAACCCCGTAGACCTCTGTTAGATCGTGATCGAGCCTTCCCAACCTATTCCCCTAGAGAACGATAACAACCCCTGAGTCTTGCCTATACTACACTAGAATGATTAGGTACACTGCCTAGGAAGTTGTAAAACTTCTTGTTGAAGTCTTTACAATACCCGAACGTTAAGTTTTTGGCGCCGCTGCGTGAGGAATAGTTAGGTTCCGACCATTGTTTAACTTAGGTCTACTCGCTTGAATCCTTTCAAGTGAGATTTTATTTTCGTTACATTAGCTTTGTCGTAGTCTATCTTTTCTTTGTGTTATTTGTTTTGTAAATCATTCTAGTCAACCACTATGGGAGACGCGAATCCTATCCGTACTCTTGGAGATTACTCGAGACCTAGCCACGAGGCCTATAGGAACACCATTGAGCTCCTCGAAGGGAAAAATGTGGTTCCTCTGCGATCTGACACCATCCAGTTGGTGCAAAACAGATGCTCATTCCATAGACTTCGGTCTGACGATCTAAACCAACATCTCAATGATTTCTTAAAACTTGTAGACTCACTTGACCTTGATGTTGCAAATAAGGAAAGAACGCACCTACGTTTATTTCAATTTTACCTTCTCGATCAAGATAGCAATGGGCTTGAACATCTTCCAGCAGGATCCATCTCCACATGGGAGGATCTTCCTACTCATTTCCTTGCTCAATTCTTTCCACCGGGAAAGACTGCAAAACTCCGTAATGACATCTTGATGTTCCAACAACATCAAGGAGAGTCTCTCTATGAAGCATGGACTCGTTTCAAGGACTTACTCCAAAAAGTCCCTCATCATGGCATCGATCTTTGGCTCCAAATCTAAATCTTTTATGACCATGTTAATCCCGCCACAAGATGAACCATTGACCAATCAGCCGGTGGTAAGCTTCGTGACAGAAATGCCAAAGAATCCTGGGCATTATTAGAAGACCTTGCCCTCTATGACAATGAAAGTTGGAACAACCTAAGGGATTTTGCTAAGCCGCTCAAGGCAATCTCTTTGCCTCAAGATGTCCCGAGTACATCCGACCGCCGCCTCATCGAGCTCAAAAATCAAGTCCAACACTTGATGGAAGCTCATCTTGTTCCTAAGCAACCAATTCAAGTGAACAGAATCACTTCTTCATGTGAGATCTGCAGTGGTCCCCATGACAGTCAGTACTGCATGGAAAATCCCGAGCAAGCTTTTGTCGAATATGCATCCTCGCGTATCGATGAAGCGGGAGGTATGTGGTACAGTTTTAAACCCGAGCAAATAATCTTGGTGACACCTATAATCCGTCATGGAAAAGTCACCCAAACCTTGGGTGGAGACAACCCCAAAATTCTCAAAATAATTTCTCAAACCTACCTAACCGGTTTCAGCCAAACGGTTCGTTCCCGAACCGCTCCTTCAACAAAAATCCTCAAAGTTTTAACAATTAAACAAATATTGAAGGATTGGTGTCCAACTTCATGGCATATCAAGACGCTAGATTGTTCAAGTTTGAAGCCGATTTCAAACAACAACAAAGCGAGATGACCAACAAAATCGACACTGTATTGAAGGCCATCACTGGTCGAATGGCAGGAGCGCTTCCTAGCGACACGGTTAAGAACCTGAAACTGAATGTTAACTCTACCTCTCTAGTTTTGTCAGCTCGTTCTTGCCTAACAGAAGACCCGCAATGCTCAAGCCAAATCTACAGTTCGGTCAACACTATCACAATATGTCTTAAGCAACCAAATAAATATCATGTTGACAAGCCAAAAGAAGAACGGTGAAACGAGGAGGGCAACACCGAAAGTATCAACACCATTGAACTTGAGGAAGGACCAAAGAATAGACCACAACTGGAGCCGAAAGACCTAAACTTTATTCATTCTTTGAATCGCTCGGCTTGGTTCCCCAGTCATTCGACGCAGAATTTGTTTGCAACAAAAATGATTAGGAATGATAGTGACGTATTGTTTATTGGAATAATTAAGAAGAATAATGATTCCCGCAAGGAGGAACCGGAAGTGGATGAAAACGCTGAAGCATGAGAATTAGAGGTGGAGTATTTTGACATATTCCCGACTAGGAGCGAACTAGCATATCATAAGTACCTAATGAGTGGCCCAATTCCTTCAATATTTCTGAGAAACCCCATCATCACAGAAGGATGTCATCAAACCTCAATTACCATGCAACATTGGACATGTGCATGTTTAATAAGCCCTACATAGATCTTAACTCCCTCTGAACGTCATGACACGTTCATGTACAAAAACTTTTGGGGAATCATGAGAAGAAAACTTGACCCTAGGTGTGACCCAAACGGGAGAGTAAAGCAATTTTTTTTTTTTTTACGGGAAGGATTAAGGGAATGCACATCTTTGTAGGAAACTTCACTTATGTCATAGACTTCATGATTGTTGAGGATATTAGTTCAATCATAGACCCTAGGCTGTCACAAGTTGTACTAGGGAAGCCCTTTGTTAAAATATCCAACATGACTCATGACCCATCTGAAGGAGTAGTGAGATTCACAAACAGGACTAATGAAATTGCCTATAAGATGCCCCATAAGATAGAGGCAATATAATTCGCTTCAGATTAGAGAAAGACATACAAAATCTGTTACTTTTAGGAAACGAGGAGGATAGAGAAGAGGGTAGACTATGTAAATGAGAAGATATTGGATTCTATAAGGAATTCTTAAAGCTTAGACTTTAATATTTGACTGGAATTGTAGATGAAGGAGAAGTCACGTAGGACGTGTGACTTCGAGTCTAGCTACAAGACTCAATAATAAAGAAAAACGCTTCTTGGGATGCAACCCAATGTTTATTTTCTCGCATATTAGAAGTGTCTTGTGTTTTAATTCTTTACTTTTTATTCTTTTATGTTTGAATTATTTTTGTAATAATGATTTGTTTTGTCTTTAACCTCGTCTTATTGACAATCAAAGGTATTTTGCAATAAAATAAGTGTAGAGAAAAATATTCGGTTTTTAAGAACCAATTCAAACATATTAAATAGATTGTTTAGATTTTTTCACGTCTTCGAATCACATGATTGTATGACTAATCTTAGTTCCATGCAGTCATGCACTATAGGACTTAACTATATAATACGTGCTGGCGGATTTTTCAAGAAAAACAAAAAGAAAATTTTCACTGTCGCTGGCGACGGCGTCAGGGTTTATCATGACGGCATCGTGAGTCCAGCTATAGGAAAATTCAAAAATTTTCAAGTATTTTCGAAAAATAATTTGTACAACATTTAAAATTCGTGATTCTTTTATAAACCTGCATAAACCTATGATTATATCATTACTCTCATCCTATCTTTACTGCTTTCATAGAGTGAAACACTAAAATCTCGTTGTATATATATATATATATATATATATATATATATATATATAGATATCTTGATGTTATGGCTTGGTGTAGTTGTCTTTGTCTTTGATTTACAGGTTATATTTGATAAGAAGAAGCTTAGAAGTTCTTAGGAAGTTTCATTGGATGATTCTTGGAGGACGATTTAACCAGTTATCGCATGTTTCTTCTCTATTATTGAGCAAACCAGAGGAGTACTAGTTTCTGGGAGTACTAGTTTCTTTTCTCTTTATTCGTTTATACGAGTACTTTTAAGAACATTGAGGACAATGTTCAACTCAAGTCTATGAGGGAATAAGCCTTAGAAACTATTCCTTTAATTGCCATTTGCGTTATCCTAAAAATGATGGGTAATATATCGAAACATAGCATAAACAGTCATTTTAACCAAAATTCAAATTTTTTTATAACACATACCGACGAAAACCAAGTATTAATAGCCTCCCATGGATAGGAATTTATATGACTAGCACAAAAATCCTCAAAATTCCAACCAAAAAATGTGAGGTTCGCCTTTAGATATTTAAGAATTCGGGTATCCATTTTCGATATCCAAGATAGTTTATACCTTTAGCTTGTTCGAGTTAAGCTTCGAATGCAGTCATATGTGTCTATTCTGTCATTACAGATGTGTACGTATGGTTTTTGTCGCCTTTTCTGGAACATTTAGATCGGTATTAAATTATATGAGTGTACCAGTAGTGTATTAAATTCTAGAACTTGTTTTTATGATACACCCCGAGACCGCATAGTGAGTATTAGGATTTGCTAGATAAGAGGCACTAAGATTAACCTGATAACACCTAAATTATACATGTTTTAGCGGCGTCATTTATATATATTTTATCATTTCTTATGAAATTTCGATAGTTAATATCATAAATTATGTGCAGGTTCACTTGAAATCATCTCGAGCTCAAACGGTTCTCGTAATTTTCTGGTTAAGCCAGACTATTAATGAAGAGCATTGTCAACCCTTAAACCAATCGTTACACCCAAATCGCCTTAGCCTACCTTGTATGTACTCACCTTTAGTACATTATTGTTTTAACCCAAGTTAATTATTTGAGTACACGGTTGCTAAGTCCTTATCCTTGTAAATACTGTTTTGGGACGATTAGGATTCATGGTAGTATTCATCTTATGAAGAAATTAGGAAGAAGTAATTTATTACCCAATAGAGCTCAATAAGCTCCATGTTATTTTGATCCACCTCAAATCGGGTCATTAGTTATATTGTAAATAATCGAGTATGTAAAAGTTCAAGTGTAGGGGTGTATCTATAAACCCCCATGATGTATTATATGTTTAAGCAATGACAGGGCAAAAGTGTACGAAAAAAATGTATATAAAAAAATGTATGTAAAAAAAGAGTGAAAAAAATGTACGGGCTGCCATTTGCTTATGTTTATGTTTATATTAGAGTCAAGAAAAGAAAAAAAAGAGATTGGTGTAGAGTTTTGTAGAGTTTGTATATTTTGTCCGAGTCTTTGGCTTAGCAACCAAACCAACGTGTATTCTTATAAATAATTAGCTAACCCATCCACTCCAAATTCACCCAAAGTCACCACCCAAATGTATCCCATCCGTTTCCGTTTCCATTAATGTTATCTTACACCTACACCCCACAACCCTTTAAAAGACCTCTTGGATAGTAATGAATAATGCTTGCGCCTAGCGGTGGAGGTTTGATCCTTTACCAAGCCTATGGTAATTTATATGCTATGACAGGTAATGAGTGTTGATTTTCCGTTTCCCCATTATGTTATAATTTATTATACAACCGAGAGAAAGAGAGAATCCCAAACACTTATGTGAGGTGCTAGTATATACTTTCCGTGCTTTTAATTACGAGGTCTAGAAGGTTGTGTTGTAAAATACTTTTAAAGAGTAGGTTAAATAACCCTCATATTGTTATTGTCTAGGTAGAAAAGCCCATTTGCTTGAGGACAAGCAAATCCCAAGTGTAGGGGTATTTGACGATGTGTCATTTTATACACTATTTCGGGATCATTTAACCCCCTAAATCATGCAAATATGCTCAGATTATGTGCTTAATCGTTTGTTTTCAGATTTTTAGCACTTGGATGGCATTTGGAGGAAATACACATGACTTGGGCTCATTTGGAGAAGAAACAGACAAGATTACGGACCTACACCAAATCCATGAAGAAGTATTGTTCACAGAGCGTGGAGACGGCGTCACAAGCATAAAGTGACGCCGTCGTGATCTATCCAGTGACGGTGTCAGAGATCTAGTGACGACGTCAGGACATGGCCAACTTAAAAAGGATCTAGAATCATCCACGTAGCGACGGCGTCAAGACTTCAACACGACGCCGTCGCAGCGATATCTCTATATATACAAAACCGATTTTAGGGTTTTAAGTGTGTAACTTTGTATAACTTTTAGGAGACGAACCCTAGTCTTTGTAGCAGCTTTAAAGGTCATTTTTAGGGCCTCAAAACCCTATTGTAACTACCTTCTATCCATGTTTTAATCAAGTAAGAGTGTTATTCATTAATCATTCAATATGTCCTATGTGTGAGAGTAGATTAATCTATGTTCTTGGCTTACCTTACATGTTAGGCTAAACCTCCTTTGTATTTGCTATGATTCATGAAAGTCGGATAGTAGTCCCAATTATTGTTGCTTCTTGTTGATGAAAGTGGCGCGTTAGGTTTTAAAAAACCAGCTTTTGTTTGCGTATCGCTGTAGACCGTCTAGGGAAACGCGAGGCTAGAAAGTATACCACCAGGTAACATCCTTACATACTACCTTACCCCCTTCTATGGTTGATCCCTTCACAAGATTTTTTATACGCATTAATATACTCTTAGGGGCCTTGTAAATAACATTCATATACTACCTTACCTATGCGTTGCCTTACGGAATCTTAAATAGACGACGGGTTATGTAATTCATTCCATTACCTATGGACAAAACTTTACACAAATCATCACAAGTGTGACATGAGCAACATGATTAGGAGAACAATCTTATAAGTAAAGCATGATGTAAGTAAATACATTTAATAGCATAAATTTATCACTAATCAATTAATATTTAGTTTAGTTAAGTGGTATAAACAAACCAACCCTCAAACCATAGATTACTTGCTTTCTTATAAATATAAAAACACAAAAATAATCTTTTCTCCACCCTTAGAATTCTGTTGGACCGTGATCAAGCATTTCCAACCTATTCCCCTAGAGAACGATAACAACCCTCGAGTCTTGCCTATACTACTACTACAACGGTTAGGTACTCTGCCTAGGGAGTTGTAAAACTTCTTGTTGAAGTCCTATGACGACCGCATCATTTTAGCTAGTGAAACTAATAATAAATCTAAACTACTTTGGTGATAACTATATGATAAACGAACGTATTTACTTAATCATGCACAATTTCTTAGTTTGCTTTTCCTAATCCTGTTGCTTTGTAACACTTGTAATGATCTGTGTAAGTATTTTCTTATTCATGAGCGAATTACACGAAAACGCCGTCTACGTAATATTCCATTAAGGCAACGCACAAGTAAGGTAGCATGAAGACTACTACAAGGCCCCCGAGAGTACATTACATGCATTAAAACACTTAAGAATGATCAACCATATTAGGGGCAAGGTAGTATGAAGACTGTTACCGATGGTATCTTTTCTACGCACTTGCGTTTCCCTAGACGTCTATGCCAATTTACTATCTTATGGCTAGTTTTCTAAAGTCTAACGCGCACATTCATCACAAGAAGCAACATTAAAAGGATCTACAAACTAAGTTTCATGCAATCATAAGTAAATACTAAATGATCTAGCCTATCATGTTAAAAAGAAGTAGAGAACAAGAATTAATCACACAATACATAGACATATTGAATGATAAAAGATAGGAGATATCACTTGATTAAAACATGTAATTAAGGCTGATACAAGAGAGTTTTAACACCCTAATAACGGCCTAAATAGCAGCTATAATTGTCTTCTAAAAGTATGGCTCGGTTCCCAAAAGTTACACACTTAAAACCCTAAAAACGAGTTTGTATATATAGGAAAACGGGTGCGACGACGTCGCGTTATAATCCTGACGCCGTCGCCCTGCCGAATCTTCTAGGGCTTCTTTAAGTTGGTTGGATCCTGACGCCGTCGTAAGAAGTCTGACGCCGTCCTTTGTAAGCCATGACGCCGTCACAATAAAATGTGACGCCGTTTCCACTCACTATACGCGTATTCTTCAAGAGATTTGGTATAGAGTCGTAGTCTTGTCAGTTTCTTCTCCAAATGAGCCCAAGTCATGTGTATATCCTCCAAAAGCCATCCAAGTGCTGAAAACACAAAAAGGAACGATTAAGTACATGATTTGGGCATATTTGCACGATTTAGGGGGTTAAATGACCCCGAAAAAATGTATAAAATGACACATCATCAACACAATTCTAGAACCCTTTCGCCTTTAAGTGTTTATGTTTCTGTATGTTTTCAATGCAAGTGTTCATCTCAATCTCTTAATTAAAAGAGTTTGTAACTCATGTCAAAAGGAGTTGTGAGCATTAATCAGCAATTAATCTCATAACCTCCTCCATGATTGTATAGTGATTACATAACAATAATCATAGTCATTAAGTTAATGTTGAAACCGCTCATATAATAGGTCAAGGTGGTTACAAACATTTAATGTTGAAACCGCCTATTTAATAGTCATTGAGCTAACCACTAAAAGAGTCCAGAAAGAATCAGTGACTTGATAGGTAGATTCCCACAATTGCAATAAATTTCATCTATATTCATTTAGATGCATCCCATTTAGATTCGAATGTGATTGTGAAGTGAAAATGATACAAAATAGTACTAACAACACATTTGACGCGTAAACGACAAAAAATACATAGGATTTGTCTAAATTGATGAAAATAATCTAATATATGTATATGCATCTAATTTTGAGTTATAAAATATATTAATGATAATTTAAAAGACAAAAAACACAACTAAAGTAAACGTATGCATTTTTAATATAGAAGCAATTGCTATTAATCCACCTACAAGCACATAGTGAATGTAACTTTACTAATCACGTTCTATCATATTTTTCTCACTACCCATATTTGTTTGACACATATGTGTGTGGAATTCATGATATAATAAACTTATACTGTATAAGCTTTTAAGTCTCAAAATAAGCCAGAAAATTGAGGCTTATGAAATATAAGCTAAAATGGGCTTATATTTCATAAGCCGAAACAAACACCCCCTTAATATATGTTATACTTAGTGACTTATGCCTTAGCATTTTAAAGGTTTTGTTTTTCTTAATTTGATGATAACTGAAATAAATAAATAGAAATAAAAAAATAAGAAAAAGAAAAGCAGACTCAACGGCCGACCACTGCTGCGTGGTGACGTATCATACCCGAATTCCCATTTTCTCTTCTCTTATTATTTTTCACAGACCTCTTCAGATCTCTTCTGTTCTTTCTGATCTCACCACTGGTTAAAAGTTAATTTACATCTAACATACAAAATTTGTCTCTTTATATATATTATCTACAAATATCATTCTTTTTACAAAAATATGAATTTTCTCCAATTCTTTAATACACTATATAGAGTATGGGCTTGCTCCACCAGCTAGGCCCGTTCGGATTATGATTATCTCGATTAAGCTTCTTTTGATCGTGGAAGTGTATGTTTTTTTAATTATTCAATCCGTTTTTATGTGTTTGAAATAGTGAGATCAATGTTTGGATTGTTATTTTAAATTTATATTTTCTTCTCTAATTATTTATGTTGATTTAGGGATTGATGGAAATTTCATATACTCGTTTGCGATAAATCGTAAAAGTAATGACTTTTACTAATTTGATTGCCAACCATTTTTTTTCTTTGTGTTTGTGTGCGTGGTGCGAGCGCGCTAACATGTTTGTGGTTGGTGGGTAGTAAACCAATAGGCTGTGGGATCGAGTCTCAAGTGACAATAGTTGTGATTAGAAGCCCGAATAATAGGAACACTAGAGTTTCCGGTAGGGTAGGTAAGGGGTAGATGTTCTTTCTGTTAGAAGTAAACAAAAGGAAGTGGATGTAAGACATGACACCCCACCTAGTCAATGTTTAATACCAAAATGTTGGTTCTCATGTAAGTATGTTGCAAGCTACGACCAATTACAGAAGTAATCTTGTCATTAGGTTTAACTAAGATTTTTTTTTTCTTTTTCTTTCCATAAAGGCATGCTTTTGAAGTTGTAGTAAGAGTTTCGGTAGTTAGTTTTTCACTCGTTCTCTTCATCAATATATGCGTGCGCTAAGGATCAGCTCCCTTGTGGTAAGATCATTTGGTTTTTCGTTATGTGAAGTCGCATCACAAACTGCAGGTTATGAATAGGATGGTGACCAAGGAATGAGTGTTTTATAAATCAGAAGTGTGGTTTCAAGTAATGTCATAAGGACTGAACTTAGATGACAATCTTCTATATCTGCTTAGGCATTAAAAATGATCAACTTTTTTGAGAGAATAAAATAATGACGGGGGATCTATTCCATGACATATATCCTGTAGTTTGTTTATATAAATGGAGACAACGTAATAGCATACCATTAAACTTAACGAGTTCAAGCGCTTTGTAAACAAGATTACATGGCTTTAGCAAGATATTGCGGTTTGTTACGGCTTCTGCAAAACAATGATATGTAGGAATGTGTGGTAAAAGTGCCGGAAAGATTGGCTCGTAAGAACAATTTAGTATTCATGGTTCATGATATCAGTTGCACAAAGTTATGGATACATAAGATTATTTATCAAAATGTTAATTACAAGCTCATCTTAATGTAAAAGCTTCTAATAAAATTATTAAGGTTTCTAAGCACATTGAACACTTGCAGCCGATAATATAAAAATGGAAGTGTATACTGTATTGTCCTTTGTAATGGAAGGAATCGATTCTCATTCCTTCGGCTGGTATTGAGGATCGGTTAACATGTTCTTTTATTTACCTCCTTTGGTTGCATTATTCTGTTACGAGAAGTATCAGTGCTTTTTGCTGATAATTTATTATAACTTCACTTACCAATTTCTTATATTTTGTGGCAGAAGTCATTTATAGACTCTAAATTATTAGTTTATCATTAGATATTCATTATGCGAGGTGCATTGAAGTCAAGGTCGGTTCAGAATTTGGATGTGGTCATGGAATAGTTTTATATAATACGATCGCCAGTGGATTAGAAGTGAAATTGTCAGAGTAAAGCCTAACTCCCCGGGACAACTTGCCATATATTATTTTTGCTAAAGGGATGTTTTCATGCTATATAGAGTATGTGGTCACACGTTCTTTTGTATACCTTTTAGGTTTGCATGATCAAATTCTAAGTATGTTGGTTCACACGTTTCTTTTTGTTTACTATTAGGATACCAGATCAATTCTAAGTTTTGTTTTTTTTTGTCAGCGGAAGACATATTTATCTAACATTAAATGTATATTTTATCACAGATATTTATGAATTATATTTTCATTCTATTACTCAGGTTGTTTGGTATGAGTTGTCCTCCTTTGCGATTCCTCATATGGTTTTTCCCTTCACCACCAGCTTCATCACAACCATAGGGTTCGTATATTCACATTCTTAATTGGTTTCATGCTTGCGAGAATATATTCTAAGCTGTCAAAGAGGGATTACAAATAATTAACACTTGCTCTTCTGTTATGTAGTATTGATTTTAAGATAAGGACCATTGAGCTTGATGGAAAACGCATCAAACTGCAAAATCGGGACACTGCCTGGTCAGGGAGGCGATTCAGGACAATCACAACTGGTAAGTTTTTAAGATCTGAAATTTATGCTCTCCATGATATTATACACTTTATATTGTGGGTTTTAACCACTTTTACCTTAACAAATAAGCCTTGCTATATAGAAAATATGAGATTAATAGGTCAGGATATATACTATAAAGTAATGAGCCAGTCGAAGAATTAAAGGGATAAAACATCATACTCTACTCTTTTTTTTGAAGTAGAGTTGAACTTCATACTATTTTTAGAACATCGTATGTACTGTATATATCTATGAATGTGTTGATTACCGAGTACAGAACCTGGTTGAGGAATAAAACAAATAAAACTGTGCAAATTTCACTCGTAATGGATTTACTTGAACTCATGATTTGTTTGTGCCAAGTCCAACTAGAACCTAGATATATTTTTTTCTTCTGTTATCATATGATCGTATAAATACTAATTTTGGTATTATGCAGCATATTATCGTGGAGCCATGGGTATTCTGCTTGTGTATGATGTAACTGATGAATCATCCTTCAACAGTAAATTTTCTATATCTCTTATCTTTACTTTGTTGATTTTCATAGATTTTTTTCCTCCACTAGTCAGAAGAAATATTATATCGTAGTTCTTAACTATATTTACCTTTAACTGATCTTGCTACTATGATATATATGTTCAGATATCAGGAATTGGATCCGTAACATAGAACAACACGCATCTGAATAACGTAAATACAAAGATACTTGGTTAGGGACAAGGCTGACATGACGAAAGCAAAAGGTCCTGCTTTTCTTTAAAGTTTTAAAATTAAGCTCAGTTGTACAAATATGTGACTAGTGCAAATTCACAAAGTGCAGGCCGTTCACTAGGCCAAGTCAGGCAATTGCAGATGAGTATGGAAACAAATCTTCTGAAACTGTAAGCAAAACTTGTACTACTATATGTACATTATATATCTATGCTTCTAATTGCTACCCACGTTAACATTTGAACAGAGTGCAAAAACAAATATGAATGTGCAGGATGTCTTCTTCTCAATAGGCAGGGATATAAAACAAAGACTATCTGAAACTGACTCTAAGGCTGAGGTATGAACACATCATTTTTCTAACAATTATGTTTAATCATTTGAAGAGGAATCCGCATGGAAAACTTGATAGACATTTGGACTTAAGAGGGATATGTAATTTTTGACGTTTTTGAAATGCAGCCTCAGACGATTAAGATTAACCAACCAGACCAGGGGGCAGGAGGTTCGCAAGGTGCTCAGAAATCTGCATGCTGTGGATAAAAAAATCGAACACAAGTTTGCATTGAAAGACATCCACATGGTAAGTTATGAGAATCGTTAAGGGTTGATTGAATTTTTCTTCAGTATTCCTTAATTTGGTTTACTGGATATGTGTCTCAAAGTTGTTTCTCATTACGAGTAATCAATTATACATCTTTCTCATTTGTCGTTACTAGATCATAGATTATAGACTGATCAAAGTTTGTAAAAGCTAGAAAGGAAAAGAAATTGGGAAAATGATGGTCAAAGTTATTTGTAGAAGGCATACATGTAAAATTTGGACCTGCTGAAAGCTTCTACCAAATTGAAAGAAAAAATTATTGACCAGTTGACCTTTTTAAATAGTTACAACTTTATAATGATTGGGCCTTGGCAACCTACATTTCTTTATCCAAACACTAGCTGCTGGAATCTCAGACCATCCAAATTGTACACACTATTTTTGTCCATCTATACATGTTTACACAAACTGAGCAGATACCAAAACTTCAAATTCTCCATGTATTTATATGACACAAGTATGATCTTGAATGTTGAATCTACTTATACTATATTTTGAGCAAGTGTGCATAGTGTGCATGCCGAAAACATGCGGGAAACTAGGCCATGTCAGCTGGAAGAGGCTTAATGCCCCACCTCACTTTGCGGGACAAGGGAAGACACTCAAGTCTCGAAAGAAAAAGAAGTGAGAGAGATGTCCAAATAAAAGAGATTAATAATTATTGGTTATTTGTGGGTATGTGTGTTTTGAGGGTTTTTAAATGATAAAAGTTGAAATAAATAAAAGAAAAGAGCGAATGTGATGAAATGATTGAGAGCAAAGAGAAGGGAAAGATAAAAGAAGTGTTTTTTGTTTGACGTAAAATTAATGCGATGAGGAAAAACCCTCAACAATATCCTTGGATCCTCCACCCTAATGACATTATATATTTGCAATGTGTTAATAAACATTTTTAATATATACCAATATATAAGAACTTAGAGTCTATTTGCACACGGTACGACTGGCTAATCGCCCTCGCACCAATTGGTAACGCTAACCGATAACGCGAGGACGACGCGGGTCCTAGCGCCATTAGTTCTGGCGCCGTTACTTCCAGCCAACCCACATGATGCGTATTTTTTTTTCTTTCAAATGTAACCGTTTAATAACGGATAAAAAAGGACGCTGGGTGGTCAATTAAGCCGTTCTTTTTTTGTATTAAAATATCTATTTTTCTAATTTTTTACCCTTTAAAAATCCTATAAATGCCCTCATTAATCTTTTAATTTTTACACACATTTCTACATTCATTTTTACCTTTAAAGTTAACAATACTTTTCTTACTTCTACCTCTAAACTAACAGAAATGAATCTCGGTCAACAATTGAATCAATTAAATGCTCGCCAACCCACAAAACCAAATACCATTCCTCATCTTCCTCTAATCCAAACATACCAACATTCGCAAATTTCATCACCTCAAACGCTAACCAACTTCCACCATTCGGCTCGCCGTACCAAACCCCAAACCAATTTCCAAACTTTAACCCATTTGCCAACCAATTTACACCCGAGCAACTTCAACTATGGCAATAAATTCAACTTCAACAACAATTCCAACAAACCTAAATTTCCCAACAACAATTCCAACCACTAAACCAACCCTAATTTTCCGAACAACAATCCCCACAACCCCAACAATCTGAAGCCGCGGGCCCATCGTCACCCAAAAAACGTTCCAAGAGCAAAGCCAATAAACCTCGGAAAAAGAATGTTACATACATGTATCCGAGGATAGGGGTGTAATCGAGTCAAGCCAAGCTCGAGCTTATAGGGCTTGACTGGCCTAGAAAGTCTAAAAAGTAGGCTTTGTCGCATGGCCTGATATGCTGACGAGCTTTAATCATTCAAGCTTGATCTCGGCTTGAGTAAAGCTTGATCTCGGCTTGAGTAAAGCTCGAACTCGGCTTGAAAAACTTGAATTTATATATAAAAATTTGATTCGGTAGCTAAATTCATCAAAAAATTTAAGAAAATACGAGATGAGCGTAAGAGCAAATAACCTATACAAAATATTCGGGAGAATAAGGATTTATATTTTCCTTCTATAAATATTTAACCATTGCACCAATATTCACGTTTTCTTTAAGGTTCTTTATATGAATATGTATAATAAAAATATATATGTTCTTGAAGGCTCAAAAAGCTCGAGCTCGGCTCGTTATGTGTTTCGAGCTTGTTTATTAGGCTCGGGCTTGAGCTTGATAAAAGCTCGACTCGATCGAGTTAAGCTGAAGCTCGAGCCTAGTTGCTTGATAAAAGCTTGGCTTGTTTGCACCCCTATCCAAGAACCCGAATGTCGGCTCCGAACAAAACAATGATACGTTGTAGTACAAAGTTCTCGACCAATACAATGAGCAAGCCAAGAATAATGGTTACAAAGATCATACCAAGAATATGTTGACGGAAAAGTGGACTCCGATGAACCAATAAGTCAAGAAGTTTAACTCACTTTTCGAACAAATCGCGAGGCTTAGCGGTGAAAATGATGAAGATATGATAACGTAGGTTGAAATTTTGTATCGCGACAACGATGAGAGAAATTCTTCTTACAAAAAAAGCTTTGGCTCTTTTGAAAGACAAACACAAAGTCAACACCCAATTTGACTACCAAAGAAGAAGAATCAGAGAATAGGAAACCGAAAAAGAACCCGAGCTTTTTGGAGATGATGCTTTGCCAACTTAACCAAAACACCTAACCACAATCTCGCAACTATAACAATTTATCGCTATTCACGGTACTTGCTAATTTGTTATGAACCATTCTAATAATCCTACTAGCATTTCATAGAAAAAAACAAAATGTTGTGCTTTTTTTTTTTTTTTTGTTTTTTATAAAAAACGTCCTTCTATAAAAACCGCACTCGTATAAGCTAACTGATAACGCCTTAATTATACATGTTTTTTGCGGCGTTATTTGTATATATTTTATTCTTTCTCATGAACTTTCGATACTTAATAGTATGAATTATGTGCAGGTTCACTTGAAGTCATCCCGAGCTCAAAAGAAATAAAGTTCAAGTGTTTACAGTCATTGGAAAGCAAGATAGAGAAAAAGAAAAGACCCAAGGCTGAAAAAGACCAAAGTACGCCGCACATTTCCTTTGTGCGTCGCACTTCTTAGCGAATTCAAGAATTAAAGACAATTAAATAAAGACTGCATTTAATCACCAAGTACGCCGCATAATATTTCTTGTGCGCCGCACTTCCTATCAGAACTATGAAGAAGAATTAAATGGAATTAAATACACCTCGCATTTACACCCTAAGTGCGCCGCACAAATAACTTTGTGCGCCGCACTTCGACCCAAAATCAGCCTATAAATAAAGACGAATTTTCACTCTAAAATCATATCTTCAATTCACTCAACAATCCTTTAATCATATTCCTCACTTCATTCCAATCATTCCTTCATAAACATCACAATATTTTGAAGATCGGAGATCAAATCACGAAGAACGAAGAAGAACACTATCATAGTTCTAGTAAAATAAAGGTTGTATTTCGATTCTATACTTGTTACGGGTAGAGTTTGATCCATATTCATACCTACACATAGTATGTTTCTTGTTATTCTACTTAATTTTGTTATGAACTTTATAGCCATGAGAGACTAAATCTCTCATGACTACTCGGTGAAAATAATATAATGAATACGCGTTTGGTATAATTACGATCTTGTTAATCTTAAGCTTATGTTATAATCCTATCGTGTCTAATCTTATCAACTTTGATTATATACTCTGTTGGGAATTATTAATTTGATGAGACAAAAAAAACAAAAGAATGAAACAAAAAGATCAGAATCGTCATTAAAGAATTCTACAAGCTAGTGGAGAATTATGGAAGATTTGGTCAAAGATATCAAAAGATGAAGATTTTAGAAGATCTCCTTAAGAAGATAAAGAGAACATAAAAAAATAAAAAAAAAAAAAAAGATATTTCTTTAATGTTTTAAAAGATTTTACTTATTTAATCTTTATGTAAACTTCCTAGTAATCATAACTCTCTTTATATAAAGAGTTTCATAACAAAGTAATAAGGCATCCAGAAAACACAGGCTTTCTATGAGAGTCGTGTAAATAAACGTGTTTGTGTGTGTACACGTTTATTTAGTAGTTAGATAGATAGTAGTTAATAGATAGTGTAGCCTCAAGGATCTCTTGATCCCTGTTACAGTAGGTAACCGTATTATCTTGATCAAATAATATTGGGGCTTGGTGTTTAATAGTAAAACCTTGTTTAATATCATTGAGTAATTGATTAATCTCTGTGCTATTCGTATCAATGATATTGTAAAATATATCCTAGATGGGCTTAACCATAGTGCAAAGAACATTGTTTGTTTTTGATTATCAACAAAGAAGGAGAAGATTGTTGGGATTCTAGATTTGATGAGACAAAAGAACAAAAGAATGAAACAAAAGGATCAGAATCGTCATTAAAGAATTCTACAAAGCTGGTGGAGAATTAAAAAAGATTTGGTCAAAGATATCAAAAGATGAAGATTTTGGAAGATCTCCTAAGAAGATAAAGATAACAGATAGATATTTCTAATGTTTTAAAAGATTTACTTGTTATAATCTTTATTTTAACTTCCTTTGTAAGTCATGATCTCTCTATATAAATAGATCATAGACACATTAATTTTGTATCCAAAAAAACATGTGTGTGTTCATTGTAACAATGTAGAGTCTAGTTTGTGTGGTGTAATCCTCAAGGTAATTAAGGTATCCCTTAGTCCTGTTATAGGTGGTAATCCGATCTATCACTGTCATAAAAGATTTGAGGCTTGGTGAAACGTTAGTAATAACAACCTTGTTCAAATAACATTGTTTTCGTTATTTAAGTGAAAATAATATAGTGAATAAGCGTTTGGTATAATTATGATCTTATTAATCTTAATCTTATGTTATAATCCAATCGTGTCTAAATCTTATCAACTTTGATTATATACTCACACCGGTGTACGTCGAAAGACCCATTGTGAACTATATAGTTTTAAAGATTTGTCTATGATCTTTATCGTTTGTGACGAGAAATCCACTTACGTTATTTGATAAACAAAAAAAAGATTTGATATAATAGTAACTAGATTATTTGAGTAACACATTTGATCAAGTTAACTAAACACAAGTCTTAAGTTAAACAAGTGAATTTGTGAAACCATTTTTTGACGAGAAAACACTTTTTATAAATTCAAGTACTAAGGTTGAGATCGTAACCGTTATCATTGCTTATGAGTTATATGAAATCATCTGAGTAGTCATATTTCTCATTATTGAATTCAGTTCAGTTTATTTTAGATCTGTTAAAGTTTATTTTGCACCTGATTATTCGACACTACGCAAATCCCTGTGGACGACCTGGTCTTACCTAAATGATTGTACTACATATGTGGGTTATACTTTTACTCATGTGTTTCCATCAAATAACCGGTGATCTCAGTCTTATAAATTTAAAGCTTTTGAAACACATCAAAGTTTTTGGCGTCGCTGCTGGGGATTTCAAAGCTGTTCTGTAATAAAGTTTTAAAAATAATTTTTAACACCCGCTCTTTTCTAAATCGCCGTACAGTTTTCTGGCAAACTGACCCAAAAAAATTCTCCTTTGGATGCATACACGTGCTTCCAACTCTGAACTTGTTGAACCATTGTTAGAACCTGAAGGTATTCTGAATTAAGGATTTCATCGATAAAACAGAAGAGTTCCATTCGAACAAAGAAACAATCCATATCAACACCCGAGAATTATCTATTCGCCAATTCTCGACATCAATTACTTCTGTCACTTTTAATTACCCTTCAAAACCTCAATCCTATGGATGATGAACGCATGTGGGCTGCCGACCGTGTTGTCGCTCCGACTCCTAGTTCCGCAAGCACCATTCCTGAAACCGCAAACGAATTTGCCATAAAAGGTAACCACCCGACTCTCATCAAAGGAAACCAATTCGATGGTAGAACCAAAACCGATCCTCACAAGCACATTCACGAATTCTTCAGGATATGTGATATGTTTAAATACGAAGACACCGAAAATGAAGTTGTCCGCCTGATGATGTTTCATCTATCACTCACTGGAGAAGCAAAAACTTGGCTGGACGAACTAAACGAAGGAACTATCAAAAATGTGGGATGGACTTCGAACCGCTTTCATTAGCTGATTCTTTCCCCCAGCTCTTTTCGACCGACTCCTTGGAGAAATCCGAGCCTTTTCCCATCATGAAAACGAATATCTAATCGATGCTTGGCTTTGTATGAAGGAAATGCTCAGAAACTACCATGGTCACAATCTTCCCAACGACAATATCATCAAAATCTTTTACCACGGTCTCAACGAAATTACCCAAGAAGTTCTAAATGCCGCAACTGGTGGTATTTTCCTTTATAAAACTCCGAATCAAGCTTATCAACTTCTCAAAGACAAACTCTTACTCAAGCTCGACTGGGGTAAAAACTAAAAAACAAAATCATCTCTTAAGAAAACTGTTTCTTTCGCCGTTGAAGGTAATAATAATTCCGACGATGATGACATACCCATGTCACGTTGTGAAGATTAAAGAAACGTTGATAATCTTCTAGGACCGTTTAAGCCATCTAGGATATATTAACATTAACATAAACATATGCACAGCGGAATAAACACATAAAGAACAACGTTATTCAACAAGGTTTTACCAAACATTCCAAGCCTCAATATTATTTGATCAGAACAATACGGTTACATCAATGAACTGTAACAGGGATCAAGGGAAACCTTGATTATCTTGGGGCTAAACTACATATGGCATCTATATAACATACGCCACACACATACGTTTAGGTACAGGAATTCACGAATTGTACACCTAAACCTAATAACCTGTATCTCTTTATATACTAGAGATATTAGGTTTACAAAGGATAAGAACAAATAAAGATATTAATAAATCTTTTAATCATTTAAGTTTATCTTTAGAATCTTCAAAATCTTCCATCTTTTAAAGAATTCCTCCTTTGCCTTTTAAGTCATTCATCTTTCATATGTTTTGTCTTATCAACTCAAATATAATTCTCAACAATCTTCCCCTAATTGATAATGACAAAACCAAATAAGCATAAACTTCCCCTAAAGCTACTATATATATGAAAGAATAAGGATCCATGCAATTACACCAAGGATCTATAAGTTGCACATCTTCTTTGTAAATCTTCTTCCCCTTTTTTGTCATAATCAAATAGGGGACTAAATTATGCAACTTTGATTTCGACAACCACAAACCACTATCACACTTCTAATCCAGCTTTCCAACAACTCAAATTACCCTCCA